>OZ010672.1:70208686-70438686 GCA_963932185.1 Troglohyphantes excavatus
ATGTGTTAATCCACATCCAAACTCTACTTAAGAGTCTCCCAATACTCCAGAGACTCCCTTTTAACACGTCCTCCCCAATCCTCAGGCTCTCATGCCAACACGCACTCCCCCCAGAGACCAGTACTGGTACATCTCGCGATTATCCTGATCCTTTCTTGCAGTCCTGGTACACCCGGGACAGGTAGCGGGCTAATGCGCTCTAATTGGCGTCACACCCCCGCGCCTGCTGAGATCCTCTTTGGCAGTTGTGCTAATCCTGAAATGCATTTGGACCTATGGTGCGGGTGATACGGGTTGCTTACATTTGAAGGGATTCAAGTAGGTGGGGGGGTGGGGGGGGGGCTTGGGGGGTGTCTCTTGCACATGGGGGAGGGGGTTATTCAGTCTCAGAAATAACTCCTTTTTTAGCATTTTGAGATCTTCCAAGCTACTTTTGTCAATTTTGACAATTGTTTCATCATTGAATCACTTGATTTTTGAGGAAACAAGAAGCTTGAAATAGTTAACCTTTAACGTTCGGTAGGTTCCGCCACGCGTAGTATACATGTATTAATGCTATAGAAATATTAAAAATCTGATATCTATATATCTATACCCACCTATCTCTCTATATATATATCAAACAATCTATATATCAATCAACCTATATATCAATCTAAAAATCAATCAATCTATATATCAATCAATCTATATATCAATCTATATATCAAACAATCTATATATCAATCAACCTATATATCAATCTAAAAATCAATCAATCTATATATCAATCAATCTATATATCAATCTATATATCAATCTATATTTCAATCAATCTATATATCAATCAATCTATATATCAATCAATCTATATATCAATCAGACTATATATCAATCAATCTATATATCAATCAATCTATATATCAATCAATCTATATATCAATCAGACTATATATCAATCAATCTATATATCAATCAATCTATATATCAATCTATATATCAATCTATATATCAATCTATATATCAATCTATATATCAATCTATATGTCAATATATATATATCAATCTATATATCAATCTATATATCAGTCAATATATCAGTCTGTATATCAGTATGTATATCAGTGTCTGTCTGTTTATCTGTATCTCTGTCTCTCTATATATATATGATAGATAAATTAATCATTTTTATAATGTCAATTTGGTACGTATGTAACTTTACGGCGACCGCGATAAAACGGCAAATGATTGTCGAAAGACGGTCAGTACAGAAATTAACCGACACAAAAATATGCTTGGGACTTACAGTTAGCCACACACTCTCGATCTGTTGGTTAGTATTTTAATTATGTTTCGAGTGCTGGGGGTTAATGACATTTATTTACTCCGATTATTTTTCTGTGTTATAAGTTCATTCAGTTCTAATTTTAGATCTTATTGCCACAATTCAAAAGAGCTTTTATGATATGGTCAAGAGCGAGCGTGAATTCGGACCAATATATCCCTGTTTCGAATCGAGCCGTGGATTTTTATTGGAAATCGTCTTTATTTTTGACAAAATAAATATTCGTTAAAAAACGCCAACATGATTTTCCTAAGTTTGACAAAATAGGTATTTGATCGTCAGTTTCGTCAAACATCAGCTGCATACAGTGTTGATGTAAATAAAAGGGAATTTTTTTTTGTGAGGGGGGGGGGGGGGGGTAATATCCATTTTAAAAGATTACGTGCCTTTTTTTCGCCAATTCTGCTACTGCCTAACAGTAACTGATTATTTAGAGCTTCGGATCCAGTCCATAACGTCGGGCTATGGCTGGATGACAATTGACAAGGCAGCCAGCCCTAGTAGCAATTCATCCTCGGTAACTGCTTGGTCGATCATCGAAACTCATTGGATTAATCGGCAACTCATCGTACGATCGAACACTGATACCCCACCGTGCACCACCGATATCGGCAATGGATCATCTCAAATCCTTCAAAAAACGATGACTTTTGATATCGAAAATGATGAGAATACGATAGGTCACGTGCATTCCCGTTTTATCACGTTTACTGTACGAGATTCTGCGTAACGTCCGGCTGCCATGTTTGTTTGATTGCTTGTTGTTTGTAAGCCTACTTCATTTGCGTTTTGCGTTATTTTATTATTTAAAATGTTTTGTTTTAATTTAAAACAAGTACGGAATACGGCGGTAAAGGATGAATACGGAATATATCCTATATCTTTGTAAAAGGTAAGTGTTATTCTTTAAAATCGATCTTTATCAAACTTTATCCCTGTTTACCTAATTGACATAGTTTTATTTCTTTTATGGACAATTTTATCATTGTGACAGTTTTATTTCTTTTATGGACAATTTTATCATTGTGACACTAAACAAAAGTCTGCAATATATTAAAATTTACCAAATAACCCCTAGAAAAAAGATGGCTTATTAATTAAGATATTTTATTTACATGGATTGATCTGAATATTATCTAAAAGTTTTGTCGGACATGCACCGAACAAATTTATCTAAATGTTCTTTTATGCACAGGTTTGTTCGCACGATCCGTAAAAATAACTATATTTTGGTAGGTATTTAATCAAGGGCCCTTAAAATCTTTAATTTATAAAATCGCAAATAATGATTTCAATTGGAATTTTGATCTTTCATTTATAAAAGGTCAGAATTCTTTAAAAAGTTGCCAAAAGATTCTTAAAAATTAATTAATTTCTACTTTTTCAATGAGGCAGAATTATTTTTAATAGATGTGTACTGTAAAGTTCGGTTGATACATGGTATTAATTGAATGTATGGATGTTGTTTTGAATTCAAAAGGTGCTTTCAGACCTAAAAAAAATCAATTTGTGTACAACAATATAATAGAAATAAAACTTCCGACTTGATCTTTTTATCAAATATTTCAGATTACAACATATCTTGGAAAAAAATATGCCGAATTAGAATTATAAAATGCCTGCGCTGCCTTTAAAACATTTTTTGTTTTGTTTTGCAGGCCCTTTGCTTATGTCATGTGCTGCTCCAGCAATTTGGGTTCCTTCCAGCTATGTGAAGAAGAGTTCTATGTATTTCCTCCTGAGAATGTTCGATGGTGGTTAGATCGAGAGAAGGTAAATTATGTTTAATTTTTTCTTTCGTTAACTAGGGGCACTGTCCCCTACTTGCTGACACTCGTTAACCACCAGTTTAAGAGTATTGCCATGCAATCTTTATTGGTTTACTTTGCAAACCAACTCACTGTACGGGTAACAACAATGTTTTTTTTAATATTATTAATTGAAAATATTCTTAAAAATAAGGAGACCTCCGTGGCCGAGCAGTTAAAGGCGTCAGCTGCGAATACAAAGATTCGTGGTTCGATGCCAGGCGATGGACTTGACAAAGAAAAGTAAAAAGTAGTGATCTTGTGATCGGAGGGTTGCCAGCTTCTCTACAAAATACTAGAAAAGTCGTCCAGAACATCTATAAAAATGAATGGCGTGTATACGGGACTGGTGCACGATAAATCTGATCGGGGTCCAAAGTCCCGACGTTTATTAAAGGTGTTGGGTGCCAGTTCAGGTGCTTCCTCGTCATCTGACCATGGTTCTAAAATAACGTGGCATTGTTCCCGGGTCTTTTCTTCGAGATAGACCCCGAATCGTCGCCAATAGCCCGCTGTGCAGCTCTAGTGCGACGTAAATTAACCAAACTTAAAAATAGGGGGGGGGGGGGCATTCTGCCAAGGCATCTAAATCAATGTCACCAAATTAGTGTTTTGATATAAAAGCACATGAATTACAAAATACGGTGCATACTTTTGAATAAAATGCTGACGATGTTTTTTTTTCTTCCGCTTTATTGTCAGATTACAAATCTAGAATTTTCGATCTTTTCTTTTTTATAAACATAGGTCCCTCAAAAATAGCAACTTTCAGTCATGTATCTGATATTAAGTTCTTCAACAAAGTGATCTTCATTTTTGATTAACTCTTGCATTACACCTTTACTGTGCTTCCTTTGCAATATTACATTACTTCACTTATCATAGTTTTTATAATATTCTTGTTAGATCTTTGAAGATGATTTCTAGCATTCCTCTTTAAACACCACAGCAGCAAATAATATACTATCGAAACATAAAATGGTTTACAACAACAGTATGTTTTGTAAACAAAAATTCCATTTGCCAACACACGAAAAAAAATACTGTGAGTTTTGCACCACATAAGAGAATTTATATAGGTCTTGAAAGTATATAAATTTCGCATTGTATTTTTAAATATATAGTGTATGTTTTGGGTAAGCAATTTAAGGAACTGCAATTTTTACTCTGGAATTCGAATAGGATTACCAGTAACCCCAACCTTAACTTATTTTTATCTTGCGTGTTCAGGGGTTTAAAATTAATTGACTAGTCTCCCAAATGTAGTTATTAAACTACACAAGATTTTTATCTTTGCTTTGAAATTTAGTTTGTTTATGTGTAATTTTAGAATTTTAATGTTGGTTTAAAAATCTAGTGTTCGGCACAGCTTGGCCATATTTGGCCCTTGTGCCAATAACCCCAACCAAATGTAGTTACTCCTTTTCAAACCCCGCAAGGAATGAATTAATTCTCTTTGATTGTTAACAAAACCGCTTTTTGTCACCAGGGATAATCGCTATACAGATGAAAGTAATTCAGTACTGTAAATTTTTTTAAAAATTATAACTTCTTATACAGAAAGTAGTAATGCCCAATATATTTATTCCATCAATAAACTTCTAATATTAGATTGCATTTATATATGTATTTGAATTTTTATATGTTGACACACAAATATTTTTGTTTGATATTCGGTATTTGGCCCATATGTGGAATATTAGGTTGGGCTGAATACTTCTAATATTCAGCCAATCATTTAAGCGAATAGCTGTCATAGAAATAAGGCGTAAAAGTAGTATGTGAAAGAAAAATCAGATTGGAAAAAATGTTTGCTTGTAATTAGTAAATTTTGGAAATAAATTACTTTTTAATTATACTTTCAGAAATTTGCAGATTTTTTAATCAATGAGTAAAATTTAAAATATCTTTAAAAAAATTTCAGAACCCATTAATTGTAAACAGTATTTTTTTAAATTTTGATCATGGCAAAACAGGTTTTGATATGATAAGATGACAAAAACTTTAATGAACCCGGCTCTCAAACTTTATATTAAATAATCTAAAATTTAAAGATGTTTAGAAAAAAAAATTGTGTATTTTAAGTTAAAATTGAATTGACTACCTAAAGCTTCAATATTTATGATTATTAATTATTAGATTTAATAGTATTACTACTCTATAGTAAATACAAATACTATACTACATGTATTATGATAGTTTTACATCATTTACCTTTGGTACTTGGGTTGTTTACATGCATAAAGAATTTTAATGGAAGTTGTTATTCGGCTGCCGAATATTCGGTATTCAACTTCAAAGTAAACAGAATATTCGGCGATTCTTTAGCATCCCTAACAGGTGTCCTGAAATTTTCTGAACAAAAAGAATATTATTAAAGTTCTTAATTTCAATTAGATATTAAAATATGAATTTATATGTATTATGCTTTTTTTTTAGCATTCCAAAAGAAAATTCTTGCCATTCTTGAAGATCGAGATTTTAAGCAAGTGTATTTGCAAAGTCAGATAGCAGTCGAAATACCTCCAGAGTATCCCTAGAAAAAAGTGAAAGTCTTGCCTGGATTTGAAAGTTTTTAAAAGAACAACAAGAAAATTAAACCATATTGTAAGTTGGGTGCTCCTTTTATTTTAATGCTTTAAAAAAAATACTCTTGTTAATTATATTTTTGAATGTTTAAATGTTGTTTTATTAAGTTTTTTTTAAACTTTTTCTTGTAAGTTATATTTTTCAATAATTTTGGAAAAGCAGATGTCATTTGTTTACTTCTTAGTTATATCCACAATTTAATTTTGCATTAAGTAAAACATTGTTTTAGCTCGTGTTTCTAATAATATAGTGCTGAATATTCAGATTTTGAATATAAAAATAAAATTTACAAAATTGTGTGTCTACCTAGTCATTATATATTCAATGAAAAGGTAAATGTTTACTTAGATGCAGAAAATCTTAATAAATATCTTGATTCAAAATCGAATAAAATACATGTATAGTTAGCAAATTCATAAAGATTGATGTTACTGGTATATACAGATAATCGTATTATTTTTTCCCTTTCTTTTTGTGTTATGCCTGGGTTGTACTTCATTGCAAATTCAGTTAAGTAGCACAAAATCAGTGATATAAGGTGCAGATTTTTTTTATATGTAGTATGCATAATTCATAAATATATATTCATTTTCTTTATTAATAATAGTCTATTAATAGTTTATATTTGTTGTTGAATTATATGTGAATACCGATAGATTATAACTTTGTTCACAATTTTAAGAAAATTGAAGTAGGGTTATGCACTTAATGCTTTAAGTGGAAGGGCTTTGCATCACTTTGCTTATTTTGTTTAAAATTTTTAGTTTTGCTCGTAAAGGCGAAAATTCACAGTCGCCACGTGGCGACTAACTTTTTAAAAGTGGCAATTAAAATTTTTTGCTGCAGTCGCCACCGCAGATTTCGATTTTCTTTTAAAATGGGAAATTGATATCATGAATTTGGCTCTTTATGCCTCCTTACTACTCTAGGTTCTGAATTTATATTACCAGTCATTACTATTTTTTAAAATAAGGTTGATATTATTGATCATTGCTATATTGACACTTTTATAGAGTGATTATAACTCTATAAAGTGATTATATTCCCAGTGATTATAACCAATTAATATAATATATATATATATTTGTGCCTTTCTCTTTATTTCCGAGATGCAAATATTTGTATACGTGACATAACATGTATAATAGTTAACGTATGATTTTATTATATATAAGCAGTATTGTTTAACTGTGATATTCACTTATTGTAAATATTTTTACATGTTATCTTATAAGCATCATCTTTCATGGTTTGGTAATTTTAATTTTAAAAAAAAATTATACCTTTATGGGGTATTTTAGTAGCTTTTTCAAATTTTATAGTAGTTTTTTCACAGATTTATTGAGCTTTTTCTTTTGCCGAGTTTAACATGAAGTATGTGCAACATGCAAATATTAACAGTATATTCAGTGTATCTCTTTGTTTCAACAGTAGTGAAATTACAAACTTTTGTAATTAACAGAATAGTTTGTATTGAAGTATATGTATTTTAAATGTTTAAAGTTTTGTTCAATATTGCATTTTACAAGTGTTTTTCCTTTTACAGATGCTGGGCTTTTACATAGTGAATTTGAATGAACCACAAATGTAAAAAATTTCGACTGTATGGAAAATGGCTGATGTATCGTCACTATGCCACAGTGGTCAATTGCTTTTAGGCTTTGTATGGACTGCTGACCTATACAAGCTGACACACAAAACACTGTATTTTTTAATGTTCTGATTGCCTGTATGGAAGTATCGACTACGGCTGCTTTTATACATGTATCATTCCTCCTGTCTGAGGATTTTGTACTTCAATATTGTTATTATTCATGTAATACCTATTTATGTGCTAATAAAAAGGTTAATTTTAGTGAAAAAATAAAGCATGTGTTTTTAACAATTTAAACAAATAATCTGCTTGCATTTTTTTAGAAAAGAATTTCCTCTAAAGTGTAGCCTCATAAATTTTCTTTATACTTTTATGTTAAATATTATTTTTAAGGACTGCCTGGTGCAAATTCATGTTAATATAATTTTTTCCATATTTTTGATATGTGAAAACTATATAACATATTTGTCAAATGCACAATACAAAAAAACACAATATTTTTAAAATGCATGGGGTTTAAAAAAAAAAAAAATACATTGCAAATTATGTAAAAAAATATATATAATTGTAATTTTTAATCATTTTCAAGGTACCTAATTTTGCAGAAAATTTGTCATCTAATACTATCGGTTTTTCAACGTTCCGCTATCGTAAATTGATCGGTAATATATATTAAGATCAGTTGCCGATTAATATTCATCTATTTTCATGCGATACTCATCGGCGAAAGGAATTCTTATTCATCGTATTCTCGTCGAATTTCAACGTAACTCATCGAATGCCGATGATCGGTCCGACCATCGTCCGAGCGGACATTTCGCATCAATCGCCGATGAAAAGAACAGTTTTGGATGGAAAAACGATGATCGGCATCTCCCCGTTTCAGCCGTAATCGATAAAAAGCCATTCATTGGCCAATGATGAATTGCTACTAGGGAGGTTATATCTAAACTTTTAAAATATACCTCCAGACAATCATTGAAGAGAAATCTTTTCATGTAAACTATTCGTTATCTTCATTCATTACATGAGGCAAAACATTTTTACATTAAAATGACATTCTTGTTTTAGGGACGATGGGTGGCCTAGGGGTAGAGTAAGAGGCTCATGATCAGAAAGTCGGGTTTCCCTACTGGACTTGAATAGCAAGTGAACTCGTAATCGGAAGGTTGCCAATTTCGTTAATCCGAATCCACTATTAAACATCCACCGTGTAAAGGGGATTGATGTCAAATGTTTATAAGAAACCAGGGGTACTGAAGAAAGATTTAAAACTATAACAAACATGGTGCTTCTAGATGAATAAAATTGTTTCTATTAAAGATTGCTTGAGTATAACTATTTAACTCAAGAATATGTTGTTAAAAATAACACGTCGTTATTTTGGTGATCACATTTGAGTTCAAAGTCTTAATAAAATGTGCTGATCTCCAAGTTATGTCATACTTTTAATTTGAGTTAGGTAAAGAACAATCTAACTAAAGAAAAGCGTGTTTTATGTTCAAGAACATGTAGTTCTAGTTCAATTGGAAGAACAGGGAACAAAAGAACAGGTAGTTATTTTTTTTGATTGATAGTCACCACTTTAGACCAAAGTGAGAATATACCAGTGTCACCTATTTAATTTTTTTTATTTATTCAATAAAATTTTTATCGTGAAAAGCATTTTAGTACAAATCTTCTAGCATGAATGGTCTGTATTAGAGAGAATATGACGTCATAATCGTGAAATCCACATATCAGAGCGAAAGGCCCATATCACGTTCCAGCTCTTCAAAATTATGAATTAAAAAATACTCGCGATTGGCTGATGAATTGAGAAATGTGTAACAGTGAAAATTTACAAATGGAATGACGTAATTAACCACGTGTCTGAGGCCATACGTGTTCGCTTCACTTTGATGTTAGCGAGAGTGACGGCATGACTCCTCTACTACAATGAATCCATGCTCGATGGTACAAATCCTACTGTCATATGCCAATTTTTCAATTTAATTTAAAATTTTAAAATGTATCAGGATTTGTTAGCCTACCCTGTGTATTCCCTGAGTCATTCCATGAATTCATTTTTGCTTTGCAGTATTTTTAAAAGTATAGTAATGGGTATATATTGATATTTGAAATTATTTTATAGTATTTTTTAAATAAGGAAATGGATACCTTTTTATAACTGAAAAATTCCCTATCAACAACAGAATTTATGACGCCCCAATTCCTTAAAATATTAAAATAGGTACTGGCACATATACTACCTGTACTGTTTTCGTTTCAAAGGGTAAATATATTTTAACAGTGTTTCATCGTTTGAACTTGTCTCGTTATCGAAATTTAACAGCAAAAAATTGATTTGAAATCTGAAGGTTGTTTTTTACTGTTCTTCTGAAAACTTACAGCACTTCAACGCGCTTGCTGACAAGATATTGTCAGAATTTAATGAGTTAGAAAATCAGTCATCTGCGTAAGATTACGATGTTTTTTTTCTTCACATTTTTTCAATAGATATTGTCAAATTATGACAGGGAAAACAACAATAAATCTTATCAGCTGGAATTTTTAAAAATGTGACATGTTTTTTTTAATTTAAAAATCATTTTTAATATATAAGTCGGGTTTAAGATAATATCTAACAAAATATTTTGTTTTTTGAATAATGAAAATGCTTTATTTTTACCCCATTGAAAATATATTAAGATATAAATATTTTATTTTTAAATTTGTTTGTTGATTTAGTATGCATAACTTTGCTTAATTGGCGTATCTACCCAGCTAAAAATATCAGTAAAAAATCTTTATTATATTGTGATCCTGGTTATTTAAAGCACACTAATGGTTAAATGTGGCAGATTGATAACTGCTGTAAACATGCCTTTTTTTTCTAAAAGTGTTATTGAAGATTTTTTACTAAAATGGTCAAAAATTAAAATATTTGTTGTGAAGAAGACAGTTTTTAAACAGGTTTAAGCAAAAAACATGAACAAGGTTATTGCAGAGTATTTCTAGTGCTAAATGCCATTTGTATAAAAACTGGAACTTTTTTTACTTTTCTTTGTTAAGTCCACTGATTGGACTCTAATATGGAATCCTCTGTATCAAAACTGAACGCCTTTATCCACTGGGTCACGGATACCCTTGTTCGTCGTTGTTTTTCTTGGAGGGGATTCCCTGGTTTCTTGAAAAATAAGTAAAATGTACTCATTTTTGAATACATTCGATGTTTATCATGAGTCACAACACATAAGTTTCAAATTTTGAAAAAGACATGTACTCAAAAATGAATACAACGAGTAAAAATGAATAAAAAGAACAGATGCTAACCTATGCAGGCCGCCATCATACATTAATTTAAGTAAATATCGACAATTACAACCAATTTTTAATATCAATCGAACTTAGATCTTCAGGTACCACAGCTCATTGCCTTATCCCTTAAACTACCAGGACGACTTGAAGAAGTTAGAAACAGAAGAAATGTTATGAAAGGTGCGCCAAAAGAATAGGAAGTAAGATAATTCAGTTGTAATATCTCAGTTTTCATTTAAGCAATCAACATCAAATAATGTGGAAAAACATCTTGTGAACAACTATTTAAAGTTTGTTATGTCGCTTTGTAAAGATAGCTTGACTAGCAGCTGATATTACCAATATTAAACCACACTGATTATTTTTGAGAATACATGTTGACTTAAATTTGAGTACGTCACTGCTTATTTACGATGGAATTTTATACAAAGAAAAACGAGTATGTTCAGGTACTCATTTTTAAATACCTTTTTTTACAGTGTACCGAAAACTTTAATCAAGCAAACTCCGCCTAATAATTAGGTAATAAACTTAACTATTTTAATAAATAGCTAATCATAATTAATAAGATACATTATAATTTTAACGCAAAGGTTAGTGAAAGAACTGTCATTGTCCATTTACAAATAAAACTATCATTTAAAAAAATATTTGTTTAATGTTATACTGAGTTGAAAATAATGACTCAATAACGTTAAAAAACATTTGTTGAATGTTTTTGACTCTTTATTCTTTTCAAGTATATTGTTTCATTCATTCACATAGCAATTTGAAACTTATCTAATAAAATCACAATGTAACTAGGCTCCGTTTTTGTTAACGTAAAAGTGACATTATCTATTTATAAATCTAAATAAATCATTCCCACGCCGTAATGAAACATCGTTTATATTGGCACACAACGTTTTAACTCCAAAAATTCTGAACACAAAAAAGCTTTTAAAGTACAAATTTGATAAATCCGATCCCAAAACCAATAAGACATTCATTTTTATCCAGAAAAAGGAAAACACATCCACTTATTACAAACGAAAGACCATTTTTAAGATAAAATGATGAATCAACCTCATCCATATTACGCAAAAAAACACCGCTCAAGGAGAAATTCTCCACATGTGAATAAATAATAGACATTTACTTGCAACATAAGAAATAGTAATTTATATATACGATAAACCAAATGTGAAAAGAGGCAGGTTTGGAAGAAAAAAAAATCCCCAAATACTTTAGTAAACACAAAAAGTAATCCGTATTGGAAGTGGAGAAAGTTATAGCGTGACGTTTTCCATTTCGGATTTAATTAGGAAATATATTTTTTTTCCTAACGCTACCCGCTTCGGTTTGATTTTAATTCTCCTTTGCTGATTTAATACACCGAACTGTCTACAGACGTAATGCAGTTTCACTGTAAGGCTTCTACTTTTAATTCGCAGAGTCACGCTACACAGGTGAAACAAAAATATTTTTTTCCCAGATCCGAATGTAAAAGAAGAGGGGGAGGACTAAAAGGTAACGTTTCCATAAATAATGATTTTAAAATAAAACCCGATGGGGACTAGGTGAAAACCAAACGCCGATGTAATTTACGGTTTGTAACTCCACTCAGAGTTAAGAAACCGGAGTATGTTGCTTTCAGTTTCAATTACGCATTAAAGCCTTAATAAATGTGGATATTGTAAAAATAATTTAGTGGCTGAGACAAGAAACATTTAGATATGTAAATTGAGTTATGTTTGAGTCGCTCAAGAGAGTCCCTAAATAGATGGAAACGGATTGAGAAAAGGGTATGTAATGCAATAGTTTCATATGATAAAGTTTTAGTTAAATATATTTCAATCAAAAGTTGATTATTTTGGAATCATGCCTTTTTAGATATACAGAGGGAAATGTTGATTATTAAAAATATTATGCATAAACTTATGTTAAATATAAATCATAAAAATAAGCCTTTCTACAATTCAATTTATCAATCTGATAAATATAGGGAAATGCTCCGTATTTGCTGCTGCATAACGATGTAAATAGTAATTATACTGTAAATTGGATATTATGTCCTAGAAACTAGTTTTGTCAATTTTTCGCGCAAAATAAGTGCGCGCAAAATAATTAATACAAAATGTTAGCTGATGTGTATATAGAGGAAATAATCATATTTATAAATTCATTGTGTCAGATCTAACACGTTACTACTAAAAGTTTAGTAGTAAGTTTTAGATTTATGTATTAATGATATTTATCAAATCAAACTGTTTTTTACCCAAACAATTATTAATATTGCTTAAAATTGATAAAAACCTGAATAATTTTAGGTGTAAATATATATATATATATATATATATATATATATATATAGCTTAAAATCGTGAAAAATCGCTTATTCGTTAAAAGCTCTAATCGAAAAAATAATGTAAAACTAATGCAATTACAACTAAATAAAAAAATAGCCTTTCATAACAACGGATTTAATATAAATAAAAATTCTTTAATGTATATAAATTATATTATTCGAATTTAATAACGTAAGTAAAATTTAAGATCCTTAATTGAAGTTTAAAAGTTTATGCTATTCATATTCGAAATTATTATATGTGTTGTAATGCATTTTTTTATTAATAATTTATTGAATATTAATTTGATTATTGTTAGTTAAAGAAGCACTTAAAAGACATAAAAATATATAATTTATCAAACTTTTCAATGAAAATTATATTATTTTATATTTTAATGTTTTATCTAAATAGAGGAATTAATAAAGATAATACTTTTTACATAGTAAAAAAAGATTTATTAAAGATATACATATATTTCTTATTAAATTAATGGAAAATGTATTAAATTAAACCTGAAAAATTTATTATATTTCTGTTTATTATTTATGCTCAAGTATGGTTATGGTAGATTTAAATTCAATAAAGAGGATTTTTATTGTAGTAAGCAACTACTTCTGCTTAAAACAGTTATTTGGTGTAATTATTTAAAGAAACATCATTCAAATTAAGAGCTTTCCGAATTTAAGCACGATTTTGAAAAAACACATATCGTCTGAATTTATCATCTGAAGTTCTCTTCGTATAAAAATGATTCGAAAAGCAATTAGTTATTGCCACTTTAACTTAAATTATAAGTTGGTTTTAAATAAATAGTATAAAAAGATTTTGTAATTTACTATAAATATTTAAAAACGACGGTTTATGTTTAAGTATCTCAAGAGAAATGTTTAGAATAAAATGCATTATACCATTTTCGAATTAATGTTTGGGATAGTAATTTTCTTAAGATAATGTATTATATTAACTTGGAAGTGCGCAAATCCGTGAATCTGCAGATTCACTAGGCCGATACGTGTAAGGACGATTGCTTCCCATGATACGTAAAAGAAAAGTATTTGATTTCGCCCATTCACTAGTTAATTTGCAGATTCCCTAGTATAACTGCAGATTCACTAATATGCAATCGTGAAAGTGTAAATTTCAGAAAGGTTTCTGTACGCTCATTCAGTTTATAACGTTTCTAACCGACTGCTCGGATAAGATGAGAAGTTAAGACTGATCCTAGGAGGAGATGGGGGGTGAGTACCAGCTGTTTTTGAACAGTTATTATGAGATGCGATATTCTAAAAACGACTGCCTGAAACGCGGTTGAGTTGCCAAAACAAACAACTCGAAGAGGTGAGATGCCAAAACGATACTAATCGAAGGAATTCCCAGCTGTTTTTGAACAGTTATGATGAGATGCAGTTATAATGAGAGATGATTCAGACTTTCGCATTTTCACGATTCGGAATACGTTTTTCTGCAGAATCCCCAGTGAAAGTGCGGAAACTCTTATTTTGCAGATGATTCCGCACTTTCACTGAACAAATCAGTGTTTCTACAGATTACCTATTGAATCTGTAGATAAACGGCTTCCGCACTTTCACGGTAACATATATATCAGATTCAAATGAGGAAGCGTACTGAAATAACCGTTGCACCAATGTGCATTGAGTCACACAAAATAGTATATTTACATGACATTGCAACTTACCCCTGGCAATGTTTTGACGTTGTGAAGAGCACTTTGAGCCTCCATGGCAGATTTTCTTGAATAATATGTCACAAAACAGCAACCTAAAATAAAATTAATAATCCATTAATTCCTCAAAAATTGATATTTTAGACTTGATCTAACTTTATATTATTTTTTTGTACAAGATCAAAATTATTTAATACAAAAAACTAATTTTTAAGAGGATATAAATAATCAGGACAGATAATCATCAAAAATATTTTATTGATCATTTTATTTTGAATATAACGACACAAAACTTATATTTCTATCTTAGTACAACTAATTATTTTTTGGGAATCAATTTTAAGCTTTAGTAAAAGATTGTCTGTATACGTATTTTTAAACTCATTTTTCTCAGTAAAGACTTTTATTAAGTTTGATCAAAATTAAATTGATATAAGTTCCAAAACTGTCATAAAATTTTTACAATTACAATTGCAATAATCGCTTCGATGTTAGTGGGCTAATATTAAATTATTAAATAAATGTATATAAATGTTTAAAACATACTTAATTTTTACGATTTCGATATTTACATCGAACCCCCTTTAGAAGTCAAGATATTTCCATTATTCATAATACGTAATTCAGTTTAACTCTCCCATTGAAAATTAGACCAAAAAGTGTCCTCTCACATTAAGTAGCTATTCTAAACTAGCTATAATAGCTTCAACATTTCATGTAAGTAAATGAATATCATAAATTTTCGACTTAAACTAGGCAACGATACGTTCCTTTCTAATGGGGGCATTTAAAATTTAATTAAGAGGCACAACGTTTAACATTTATTAAAGATTATAATTCCTCACCTAACCTTAATCAAGAGCGTTAAATAAGACTCGTAGTTTTAATGGATAATAACGCAATTCTTGAATATATTAGAAGTTGTTTAAAATTGCTATGTTCGTTTCATTTACTTCAATAAATAATATATTACAACTGTAGTATGGTTAATATACATTCTCATACGTATATCCAGAGAATTAACTTTATTTCATGAACAACTGTTATTAAAATAAGTATTAGTAGCGAAAACTCTACAAAATTATACATATGCACACTTGGAGAATCTACTTTATTCAACGTTCAAGATGTAATAAACTAATAATTATTGATAACTTACTGTTATTTACTCAAGAACAAAATGGCTAATTAGCGTAGTTTGAACAGTTAGTTGTAATTGTTGAAGAATCAATAAAATAAATTATTATATTTTAATACAAACTTAATCACTTAAGGAGACACGGTACCAAATATATTTTTTAAAAACTTTTTTAATCACAATTTAAATGTATATTATTTAAATTAATATGAGAGAATAATATGTTACACAAAAATCCCATAATTGCTTGTATTTCTTTCAACATTTCAATTTTTTAATTTTTTTAAAAAAAATATTTATATTTTTGCACCAAACTCTTTTTTATGATCCTTTGAGATAAAATACATAATAATTGGCATTCAGATTTTGTATACTACATGCATTTGATTATATATAAATTAGTTGTTCATAATTAAACAACATATTTCCTTAATACTTACATTTTTTACTTTAGTAATTAAAAAAAACTACTACACATAGAAATAATTCACATGCAATTAATTATATAGATATATTTTACAATATACTTAACACATTAAAAATTTCTCCATTAATAATTTTTCTTAACGTTTCGAAAAACTTAATATCAAGGTAAACCAAACATTTAGAGTAAACGATTTAAAATGTTCGTTCCTTGAAAAACATTGCTATCATCCAGCATGAAATCCCAAATAACTCATTAAAAAGCATAGACACAGTTCTAGAATTTTTATAAGCATATTTAGAAGATTTCAAACTATAATTTTAGCAAATAAAAAAAAATCGAGCATATTTGGGTAGCATGTAGCATTTACCATACGTCTCCAGTTCAGGGTTAAGACAGAGATTGTTAAACCATGGTGGATATATGAACAGCAAACAACACATCATAAATTTTGAACATGAACACTTTGAAATGTTTGTTTTTTATATACTGACTAAATAAATAGATTGTAGTTTTATTTATTGATAAGATGTAAAATTTAAGCACACATCCTTCTATGTCATTACTAAAATAAAATGCGAATATAGATTCATATATTGACTAGTTGTTTTTCCCCGCTTTGCTGGAGAACCCCTTAAAACGTATACATTAAAAAAACATGAGTGACCCTTGTCGTGATTCGAACCCGCGAATTAATGCTCCGATGTCACAGACCAAGCTTTTAAACCACGTTCTATTTAGATTTTGGAAATATATTTTAAATATGTTTCTTAATGCTGTAATTCTCTTATACGTATTTTTCAAGCAAACTCGTTGATATTAAGAGGCGACTGTATGACTCGTCGTTTATCTGGGAAATTCACTTTCTTTTGACACCTTAATATTTAAGATTCGCCGCGTGTAAGAAGCGTAAAAGGGATCTTACTATAGAAATAATATATATGTTACCGTTAAAGTATGAAATCCGTTATTTCATAGAATACCTAGTTATTCAATGAAATAACTGATCGTGTCCGTTAAAGTGTAAAACTCTCTTGTATTTCATGGTTTAACTAGTTATTTCATAGAATAACGATCTGCAGCCCGTTAAAGTGTAAAATAATCTATATCATATATCAGTTCAGTGTCTGCGAACAAAAATTAATTAAAATCGAAGAAGTACCGGATGTAGAAATATCGCTCCGGTCGGTTGCTACAGCTCAAAGTTTAGGTACTGGTCAGGGATTTAAAAAATGTTCGTGTAAAACGCAGTGTGTCAACAAAAAATGTTTTTGTTTTAGAAATAATGTTCTTTGTAATTCCAAGTGTCATTTTAGTAATCCTTGTTGTAACAAATGATTTTATGGTACGTTTCCAAAAATACCATTTATACGCTGCATAAATTAGATAAATTGTTTCTTTTTCATTTTAATTGTCTATCATTAGTTTAATTTCATTTTAGATAAATTGTTAATTTTACAATTTAACTGTCTCTCATTAGTTAATTTATAGAACACCTAGTTATTTCATAGAATAACTAGTTAAAGTGTCAAATTAATAACATATTACACACTTTAACGGACACGATCAGTTATTTCATGGAATTCTATGAAATAACTGCATTATATACTTTAACGGTAACATATATGTTAATGTGTAGAATTTATAACCTTCAGCTAAAACATAAAGATAAATTTATGTCCGAATATCCTACAAAGTGACAATCCCTATTGATAGCATTAGAGTAAACTCCAATATCGACTCTGGCATGCAAAAAAACCCATTAACATTTCAAGCCACCTACAAAAAATACCAATTTCCCTATCTCGTTCACCATAGCATAAACACTCTCCCATTATCGCAACCCGAAAAAAATATATTAAGAACTTTTAAAGATTATCAGGGCACTTCGATTCCAATAAAATCCGCCTCAGGGTTAATACGAATTACGTGCCTAAAATAATACATTTTTCGTGTCCCGAGGCTACCATACATTTAAAAGCCTATCACGAAGGGCCAATCAAAGAACCTTCCCTTGCACCTGTGCTATTGATCGGGCGAAGGGGGCAACTGATATTCCCCTAACTTACATAACCTCTGCATTAGTAACAGCTGTTGCTTAAAGGCTGGCTCCCCGCAAAAGCCATTGCGGAAAGGGGTAATTTTTGTTCCTTGCACAATGACCCAGACATGAGGGGTTGGTCATTGAAGAAGGGATGGGTGTGTGGAATATCTAATAAATGTCCTGTGGAAAGGCGATTTTGGGAAGTTTGGGTAATGTTTCCGGATTGTTTGGTTAGTTAGGAGGAACGATGGGAATTGTAAGCGATAAGAAATGGAGTAATTGGGTTTTAAGTATGTCGCTGTTTGTCTACAGATCGTTTTTCAATTGGTTGGTTGATATCAGGGCGGAACTCTGACGGGAATCATGTCCAGGGGCCGTCACTTATCACACCGCGATTTGAACAGATATTGGTTTTGTCATTAAGTTCCGAGTTGGTTGGTTGAATTAGTGTAGCACTAGGGTTGTATAGTTGTATTAAAGAAATATATAAAATTATATTTAATTATCAAGTTTGCTAGCATCGACGGTGCGTGTCCTATCCCGAAGGGAAGGCCCGAGAACACTTTGAATCATGGTTAGATGTCGGAGACAACACCTGAGCGGACACGACACACAACAACCTGAATGGCGCAAAGACGTTTGGACAATGACGGATTTAATATGCAATCCCCCTTCCCCTCTCTACACAGCTGTTAATTTTATATGTGCACGGAATGAGCGAATAACCAAGCAATTACCAGATCGCTATACACATACTGTGAATCGAACCCGCAATCTTCCGTTGTTGAGTCCGAGCCTATAACACCAGAACTAATCTGTCTTCAGATTGTAAATTTGCATATGTGAGCGTCAGGGGGTTAAAGATGTAAGTATTTAACTACAGATTGTTTGTTAATTGGAGAGCTAAAGCAGGATTTACACTATGTAGCAAAACAGCTATATATCCAAGTTATATAGCAGTGCTACAAGTATTTTAAAACGACCCGAAAACAGCTATTTAGCTCTGATAAGTAGTCCAAATCGAGATTTATATAACTTGTAATGAGCTAGCTGCCCATCGTTTGTAGGTAAGATCAATGTAAAATGTCTAGTTGAGCTACATAGCCTGGCTGAAAGCGCGTTATTTGTTGTAGCATATAGCTGTCGCCCGAAGACATGCGCATGCGCTCTCAAGAAGTAAATAAGTACCTGGCTTGGTATCTCGAAGTCAACTTGGTTGACTTCATCCAGTACATGCCAGCTGCTACAGCTACCAAACGTTTTGCACGGACTACGAAAATTTTTAGTCACAGCTATATAGCTCAATATATATATAGTTCGGATGTAAATACCTTGCTACATAACTAGGTTTTATAACTGTTTTGCTATATAGTGTAAACCTGACTTAAGAATAAAAGTAGGACAATGACCACTACGAATATTTTTCAGCAAATTATCCTAAAAATGTGTATTATTGTTTTCAGGCTCAATAGGCACACGGTCTATTCGTGTTGTGATAAAGCTTGTCAAGCTGTATCCATAGATATCAATAATTCAAGAATTGAATAATGGGACTTATTATGTTTTATTATAAGTACTACACAATTAGCAGATTCTAGCAAATTTCATTTTCTAACTTTTAGATTGTATGTTTGGAAAATGATGTTAGAGCACACGTAAAAAGTATTTCGCCGGCTTAGAAGTAAAATCATATATATTTAAACGACATATTTAGGAGACGTATCAAAAACTGGTTGAGGACGAATTTCAAGGTCAATGTATTTTCCCTCTCTAGCGCCCAAGTGCATTTACATTTAGAATTGAATCGTTTGTATTTCGTTCCCAACCAGTTTTCGCTACGGCTGTTAAATCTGTAGTTTCATTTTAGATTTTATTTCTAAGTCGAGTATTTCGCAATGAATAATTTATATATACAGATTTGTTCATTTCTTTTTGTAGTATCTATTTTATATATATATATATATATATATATATTTTAATTTAACTTTTTAAAAGAACATTTTAAGAAGAAAACGATTTCTTCAAGGATCTTTTCTAAACATCGGCATAGCATTTCATTTATTAATAAGAAAGGACATTTTTAATTGTTTAATAAGAAAGGAGAGTTAATAACAAATTAGTATATAAAAATTAAACATACAAACTAATAAAAAGCGCTATTTAAATTGTTTATATGCGTTTTTTAATTATTTGAATAGTATAAAATAATTGAAATAGTTAACTTCATTATATTATATTTTTAAATTTATTATAAATAATGTTTAACGACATTTAAAGAATTTGATGCTTCTGCAGCGCTATGTTCATTAGAAAAATAACGTGTCCATAAAAATAGTTATTAAATTACCAATAGAACTTGAACAAATCGTGGATTTATTTTTCTTTGAAAAATAATTGTTTGCAATATTACCCAAATACCGAATTATTCCAACTCATATAACACAAATATTTTGCAACAAAACACGAACTTAAAACACACCTTACGAAAAAACAAACTTAAAATATTTTTCTTTGAAGAATAACCTTTTTTATGTAAAAGAAAAATACTATAACTTAAAGCATAAGGAAATCAAATATGTATACTAGAAGAATATATTTATTTAGAAACACATACAAAGTAGTTGTCATCCATCGGAAATTTCAAAGCATATAATCGTCCAGAGCATATGTTTACAATGCAGATTTCGAGATAAAAAACGCACTTCCTAAAAGAGTACTTTCGCATTTTAAATTTGGATTTCCCGTTTGGTGCATTCATTTTTTATGAATATAAAGCTCTGCATGTTTTAGAGATTGAGATCTTTTTAAAAATACATCACATTTGTGAAATAGTAAGATAGATAGAATTGCAGTTTTTAATAAATCATAAAATATGTTGTATTGAAGAAAGAACACAATGGTAATGTTGAATTGACGAACAATATGTGAACCATATATATATATATATATATATATATATATATATATATATATATATATATATATATATATATATATATATATATATATATATATATATATATATATATATATATATATATATATATATATATATATATATATATATATATATATATATATATATATATATATATATATATATATATATATATATATATATATATATATATATATATATATATATATATATGGAAAATTCTGTGGAAAAAATGCTTAGAAGGAACGGTGATAAATACTAAAATGTCTATGTTTTATTTCAATTTAGTAAAGGATACAAATTATTCGGCCTTTCTTGCAAAAATGTGTTAGTTACAAAAGTGTTTTTCTGGTTAATTTAATACACTCATATAATTTAAAAATTACGTGTATTAGGAACAAATAAAACAATTGGGATCTTTAAAAATAATAAATATTAATTTATTTTTTTAAGATACAATATCACGTCTGTATTGCTACTAAGTATTTCAAGCTGTGGAAAATTATGTGTTAATTTTTGTCAAGTTTATATTCTATAAAGTCCAAACAGTTTTAGGAAGCCCCAGTTGTTCAGTTGGTAAGGCGTTCAGCTACTAATCAGAGGATTGGAGGTTCGAATCCGTGAAATGGACTTGACATAGAAAAAATGTAAAAAAGTAGTGATCTTGCGATCGGATGGTTGCCAGCTTCGCTACAAAAATACTAGAAAGTCGTCCAGAATATCCAACAAATTATACTGGCGTGTATACGGGACTGGTGCACGATAAATCTGATCGGGGTCCAAAGTCCCGACGTCTGTTGAAGGCGTTGGGTGCCAGTTCAGGTGTTTTCTCGTCATCTGACCATGGTTCTAAAATAGCGAGGTGCATGTATGAATGTGTGTGTGAATGTGTATGTGTTCCCGGGTCTTTCCTTCGAGATTGACCCCGAACCGTCGTCAATAGCCCACTGTGCAGCTCTAGTGCGACGTTAATTAACAAACCAAACAACCAAACAATTTTACGAGTTATAATTTGATCGTATATTCATAAATACCTTAAAATACAGATAAAAAAATATTTAGATTTTTACAATTATTGACACATATGAAAAAAAGTACAAACCAAGTTTTATTTTGAATATTATTAACCCATTAAAATTGAATGGCGACTTTCAGTCCAGTCACCATAATAACGACCTGTTTCTTTATTCTTTGTTCTACAAATTGAACGGGAACTCTGCATGTTCTTAAACATAAAAAACGCTTTCTTTTCGTTAGCTTGTTATTTTCTAACTCCATTTAAAATTATGACATCACTTGGGTATTAACATAATTTATTGACCCTTTCTTTCGAGTGTCGCTTTGAAATCATCAATAATAATGACGTATTTTTTCTCTATTCTTCAAAATAAAAGAAAACAACATATTCTTGAGTTTAAAAAGCTATTTTCTCACAAATGTTTATTTTTATCATCTAGGAGCACCAAGTGTGCTGGTGATCTAAAACTATCTTCAGATTAAAATTCCTCACAACACATGTTTTTGTCTAAACACTTGACACATTTTATAAACCACTAAATATATGTTTGGTATACTGGTATTAATATTCAGCGTCACTTATAACTTTTTTTTATTTTTATGATTATCCCTCTAAACATAAAAAAGGGTTAAAGAATACCTCTTCAAAAGGAACAGGAGCGAGTTGAAACTGTTCCATAAAAAGAACGTAAATAAATAACAACATCCTCGAGTGCAAAGGATTAAATAATTCAAAAAATCAGGTTAAAGGAACTTGTAATGGACAAATTAAGGCTAACCGTGTCCTGGTAACTATTGGACATGCAACTGAAATATTTAGTTGAATGCAATTGAAAAACTCAAATTCTTTCAGCTCACTCAGCAATTATCGGATATCCAACTATCGGACAAAATATCCTTTCGTTCGCTGCCGCGTTAACAACTTTGGCAAATAATCGACAATTTAGCGATTTTGTATCGATTGTGATAATATGAGTTTGGCGATTTTCCATTTTTACTTTGGCGATTTTGAAATCTGAAACGTGGCAGCCTTGAGTCGTATGCATTTAAACTAATCGCTGGACAGGTGTTGAGTGATTTTTTTGCCACTTAGTTAATTATCGCCGAGTGATAGTTGCAGTGCAATTATCGCCGATGGATAGTTGCAGTGCAATTATCGCCGATGGATAGTTGCAGTGCAATTATCGCCGATGGATAGTTGCAGTGCAATTATCGCCTAGGGATAGTTGCAGTGAAATTATCGCTCGTGTGCGGCTAGTCTTAGAAACTTATTCTTAATGATAAATGCGGCTATGTAGAAGTTCATAAAAGCTTTAATAAATTTAATTTAATATCCATTAACTTTTATCTTTCAGAATATACCAAGCAGACTTCCCGGGAAACACGCACGCAAAGAAATACACTCCCCAGCTTTACAATCAAAATATCATTAACTTCCCTCTCCAAACACAATGTAAAAATAATACCAATCACCCATTCCGACAATACAAAAACCATCGATTAAAACTCGGTACATTTCCTTCACCAACAGACTTCAAACTCAATGCGATATCAATTACAACCCGAACAATAATAAAGTTCGCCCAGGTAAACAAACCCTGGGAATCCGACCACGAAACATCCGGGCAGGCACAGAAAACCTTTATTTTAGTTATTTCAATATCGAGGAGCAGAATAATGGAAAACTGACCGTCGGTCAGGGAGTCCGAATTGATCGTCTCCCATTACTAAGATCGATCAAAACTGCAATTATACGGGAAGGTCTTTTATATATTTCTTTCTCTCTTATTTTTCCACCCTCCAAGGCTATTAAACGCGCAATTCCCCCCTGCCCCCCTTTGCCCCCCCCCCCGCCTGCCCTGTTCTCCTAGCTTCAAATAACAATCGCCAGCAGATGCCTTTCTTATTGTGACCTTAATCAAACGAAAGGGAGCCCTGTTCCCCCCTGATATAGAGAGAACATCGTCAATAAAACTATGATGAAAAGGGAATGGAAAAAAAGAACGGGTCGGTGTCTGTTCCTTTTGTCCGGGCTTGTTCCATTCATGAAATCAATCACAAGAAATTTAAGCGAAAGAGGGGCCCCGTGACCGATGTCGGCGATCTAATGTAATGAATAGAGGTCTGGGGTGTTTTTCTTGTACCAACTGAGTATTTAAAGGGAACACTGTTAAAAATAAGTAAAATGTACTCATTTTTGATTACATTCGACTCTTATCATTGCTCCGAATACATATTTCAATTTTGAAAAAGACATGTACTCAAAAATGAATAAAAAGAGCAGTTGCTGGCCTACATAGGCTGCCTTCATAAATCCCTTTTAATAACTTTTAACAATTACAACCAGGAATTACCGGAAATCGAACCCGTCTACTTTGTTGTAGTTTTAAATGTTGTAAATAGACTGAAATCTATGGAACACGAATGCATTTAAAACGCCATTTATTTATTCGTTCGTCTAGTGCGTTACAGAATACTTACAGAAAGTGTTGCCACTTACGGCAAACTAAAATGTCGCGTTAACATTCAAGGGCTCATCCGCAACATCCTCCCCACCCTGGTCAACCTCGAGAGGGATGACCAGAGAGACAGGGCGTGTTATGTCCTTACCATCCACTCTTAAACCGCAGGACCTAATCTTGCCGTCACGTCCCGGATGTAGACTCATTACACGGGCCTTCTTCCACACGTGCCGTGGACGTACGTCTTCTTGCAGCAACACAATGTCCCCTTTCCTGATGTTGATGGGATTGTCGCGGTTACGAACTTGATGGAAAGATCGTAATTGGAGTAGGTATTCCTTTGACCATTTTCCCCAAAAACAGTCAAGTAAGTCCTGCTGCTGTTTGTAGATTTTCTTAAGCCTTGTGTTGTTATCTGGGCTGGATGGTATTGCAGTTAATTTACGACCAGTCAAGAAATGGGCTGGTGTCAAGGCGGCAGAGCTGTCGTCTTCCTCTTCGTAAACCAACGGTCGGCTGTTGAGAGAGGCTTCAATTCCGATAAGGACAGTGGACAGACTTTCCTCGTCTAGCAGAGCTCGTCCGAGTACCTTTCGCAGACATTGTTTAACAATTCCTATTAGGCGCTCCCACCAGCCTCCCCACCAAGCCGCTCGTGGGGCGATAAATTTCCATGTTATCCCATTTTGGGCATAGTATTGTTGAGTTTTAGCTGATGTCAGAGTTTGCCATAACAGGATCAGTTCTTTGTTTGCTGCATGAAAGGTAGTAGCGTTGTCAGTATAGATGGTGTGTGGGAGTCCTCTTCGGCCAACAAACCGCTGTAACGCCAAGAGAAATTTGTCGGTGGTAAGATCTGACACAAGTTCAATGTGTATAGCTCGTGTTGTTGAACAAGTGAATAGTGCTATGTAGGCTGTGTTTCTTGGTTCCCAACTACGAATACTTATGGGACCAGCGAAATCTATTCCTGTCGTAGTGAATGGAGGACACGGTACAACTCTATCAGAAGGCAGAGGAGCTTCTATTTGTTTCCCACATTTTGCTTTGGAAAGCTTGCAAGGTAGACATTTGTGAAGGACTTTCCTTATGGCTTGACGTCCTCTTAAAATCCAGAAGGTAGAACGTAACTCGGAAAGGACTATACGCACACCTAGATGATGAAGACGAACGTGCGTATACTGAATTAAGAGGTGAACGAAGGGGTGGTTTCCATCAAGCAAGAAGGGGTGTTGCGTATCGGAAGGAACATTTGAAAACTGTAGTCTACCTCCAAGCCGTAAAAGGTTGTCTTTGAGGAAGGGATTGAAACAAGCAATTTTGGATGTTTTCGGTAAGGGACGTCCACCTTTCAAAGACTCCAATTCAGCCGGGAAGCATTGGTATTGTACAGCTTGTATCCAGTAGCCTCTAGCCTTGTCTAATTCTACACAAGTCAGTTCACTAGTGATATGTTGTTGGGACCTACAATTATTCACAAACCGTAGAATCCATGCAGTCACACGAAGGAGTTTTGTGTAAGAACTGTAACGAGATATGTCAATAATCGGTTCAGTAGTTGTAACGTAGAAGGATTCTGATTTGGTTTTTCGTTTTTCAACTTCGACTAACGGTTGTGTGTGAGATGACAAATCTTTGGTAGGCCAGAATTTTGGTTCATGTGCTAACCATTCCGGACCGTGCCACCAAGATTCCAAAGACGATAGTTGTGATGGTAGGGTGCCACGGGTAAGATGATCTGCAGGGTTATCTGAACCCGGGCAGTGGCGCCATTGTGCTGGAGTAGTGTATTGTAGAATCTCTGTCGTTCTATTGCAAATAAAGGTTTTCCAGCGATTTGGGTCTTCTTGAATCCAACTCAAGGCTACAGTTGAGTCGCTCCAGAGAGTGGCTGTATTTGAGTTCATGTTCGTTTCACTGCAAAGGTATTGTAGTAGGCGAGCTCCTAGTAGTGTGGCTAACAATTCAAGTCGTGGAAGGGTGACCTTTTTGATCGGGGCTAGTTTGTTGCGACTACAAATTAGGTTGACTTCTGTAGAATTGTTGCCTGTGTGACGGGCATATAGACAAGCTCCGTATGCTCGCTCTGAAGCATCGCAAAACACATGGATAGTAACTTCTGAGTCTACAGAAAAAATAAACCTTGGAATGCATATATCATTCAGACATGGTAGTTGATATATCCACTTGTGCCACTGTTGTGCGATAGCTGGGGGTAATAATTCATCCCACTGGATTCCACTGAGCCATGTATCTTGAAATAATATTTTTACAACAACTATAACTGATGAAAATAGGCCTAGAGGATCGTAAAATTTAGACATCAATTTAAGTAAAAAACGCTTTGTTACAGGTTCTTTAGCCGCTTGACAGATTTTTGCCTGTACATCGACTTGAAACACATCGTTATTGGTATCCCATTTAACACCTAAGACATGCGTAGCAGTTTTAAACGGAATATTTTCTTGTCTCCAAATATCTTGCAAGGTCTTAGAATTTGTAGTCCACTTGGCTAAAGGTAGTTTAATATGTGACGTAAGTTGCTGCATTTCTTGATAAAGAACTATAGCTTCAGTGTCTGTAAGCGTTCCCATTACAAAGTCATCCATATAGGTGTTATTTTCAAGGTGTTTAGTTGCAGTGGGATATGTTTGTTTATGCATAGTAGCCAATTCACGAAGAGAAGCTGATAGCAGAAAGGGACTTGAAGCGAGTCCAAAGGGAAGACGTGTAAAGCGGTAAGTCACAATGTCATCTTTTAGGTAGATTTTCCCATCAGATGCGTGCGTCGTCTTGTACCAAAGGAATCTAGTAGCGTTTCTGTCTTCTTCCGCTAGTATCAGCTGTAGAAAAGCTTGGCTTCCGTCGCAAATGATTGCTAGCTTAGAAAGGCGAAATCTTAATAATGTGGCCATGACATCGGGAAGTAAATTTGGACCAGTTTCAAGAGCATCGTTCAAAGATGGGTGACCTGGGGAATGGGAAGATGCATCAAAAACTATACGCCACTTGATTTCTTCATTTGCGAGTTTCTTGACTGCATGATGCGGCAGGTAGAACAGATGTGGTTCATTCTGTGGTGTGTCTAAGACGACTTCCACTTGTTTCTTATCAATATATTCTTGCATGTGTGTAACATAGTTTTCTTTCAAATCTGTATTGGCTTGTAGTTTTTTCTTTAAAGAGCTTAAACGTTGAATTGCCACAGCATAATTACTTGAAGAAAGCTGAATTTCTGGTTTCCATGGCAATTTTACAACTCGTCTCCCATCAAAAATTTGAAAGGAATGATGAAAGTTCATCAACAGTTGCGAGTTCTGAGTGCTTATCTTCTCTTGTATTGGTTGTATGCCAATGCTTTCCAAGGTCCAGAATTTTCGTACTGCATCGTCTAATTTACTAGCATTGTCTGGACTTGAAGTATCCACGTTAATATTATGAACTGTAGGAATGAAAGAAACTGTTGTATGTGTTCGAGGTCCACTAACTATCCATCCAAAACAGGATGGGACCAATGCTAGAGAATCTGACAGCCTGACTGGAGCTTCAGTATTCATGACATTCCAGTAGAAATCAGCACCGATTAAAACTTCTATTGGTAAGTTCGACAAAGAATCATCTGGGTCAGCAAGCTTCAGCCTCTTGTTTCGGGCAAAAAGTGACACAAAAGATGGTGAACACGGGTGTGATGCGTATTTGTTGGAGCTTTCGAATGCTGTAAGGTTGACTTTGGACTTGTCCCAGATGCTTGATAACTGAAATTTCACTTGTCTTCTCGGCTTGTTAAAACTAACTGGATACTCAAACGCTTGAAGTTCCAGAGGTCGGATAGAGATGGCTTGAAGTTTTAAGGTGTCCACAAGATCGGAATGAATGAAACTAGATTGACTTCCACCATCCAATAGGCATCGTGTCAGTTTTGTAATTCCAGTTGGACCAGTTATAAAAACTCGTGCAGTTTGCAAATGGACAAAATCAGAAGAAACTATATCAATTTTGTTTGTAGATGTAATTGCAGACTGACTATTGTTTGGAGCTTTGCATATCGAAACATGATGTTTTTTCTTGCATTTGGAACAGCAGTATTTCTCCTTACGAGTACAGTCATTTTTCGAGTGCCCACGGTTAGTGCACAAAAAACATCTGTTGGTATCCTTTAGTTTCTGTATGCGTGTGTCTATGTCTGTCACAGAGTTGCACTGTTGAGGCCAATGTCCCGCAGTCTCACAGAAGGGGCAGAAAGGTGATATTTTTTTATCTCTAGTAACTGGTTTAGAATTCACATTAAAGTTTTCTAAGGAGGATTTTGGAGTGTAATCAGGAGTTAATGAACCTTTAATCTTGTTCGTAGTAAGCGCTCCCTCCACTTCTTCCGAGAGAAATTGTATTAATTTTGTTATATCCCCCTCCGCTATTTTCTGACGTTTTGCATAAATGATCCATCGCCGACAAATGTCATCCGGAAATATGCGTAAAATTTTAGGAGTTAAAACTCGACCGTAAGCATCGACATCCTCTCCCAAAGCACGTAGAGCTTGTAATCTTCTATTACACTCAATATAAACCTCATTGAGTGATGTTGGCGATGTGTTGCGTATTGGAGTTAAATTCTCTAAAAAGTCCAAATGAGCTTGAATAATTCTATTTTTGTCGCCATATTTATCCATAAGGAGCTTTTTAGTAGTTTCATACGTATCAGCAATAATACTTATACCATAAACCAATCGTTTCGGTTCATCTTGCAAATAACCTCTTAAAAACACATGTTTATCAATAACAGAGAGATTCTGATTGGCGTCTACGGAAGACTGAAATTGTTCCCAAAAACCTTGCCACTGTTCTATATCGCCTCTAAATGGCTCTAACTTTATCGTAGGCAATTTTACTGTGTAAGATTGAGTGACAGGCGTTGTGATAGAAGGCTCTAAATTCGTCGCCAAAGCATTATTATTGGTAGTCAAAGCAGTAAAGTTTCCCTTAGTTTTTGATAAATCATGTTGGATAATCTTACGAGCTTTAAAAATTGAAAGTTCCGCCATATCCGTATAGCTTTCACACTGTGTAATGTCGTTTTGATATTCTTCGTCAGAATATAAACAATGAATTTCGTTATCCACTATTTTCATATCATTTAGGGCAGTTGTTAAACGTTTACAAGTATATTCGACATTTTCAAGTGAGTAATCATCCTTTAAGTTATTTATTTCAGTAGAAAAACGAGTAATGTTACCTCGAATCGTTTTTCTTCTCCGTTTGAGTAGCGCCGTTGTGTCTATCGCTTCACCAGTCGTCGCCATTTCGTAGCGTGGAATTTCAATAAGTAAACTTTCCGATATTCCGTAAACAAAACAGGAAGTATAAGTTCAAGGTTGTCCTGATTCGTATAATTGAGTTTTCGGCACCATTATGTTGTAGTTTTAAATGTTGTAAATAGACTGAAATCTATGGAACACGAATGCATTTAAAACGCCATTTATTTATTCGTTCGTCTAGTGCGTTACAGAATACTTACAGAAAGTGTTGCCACTTACGGCAAACTAAAATGTCGCGTTAACATTCAAGGGCTCATCCGCAACATACTTGATGCGGTCCACATCGAAGTCCAGGGCTATATCCGTTGTATCACCAGAGCGCGTGAATAAGTTATAGACAGAAGTAATGTTAAAAAGGCGTGGCAAAAGAATGGGAAGTAAGATAATTGAGTCGTAATAACTCAGTTTCCATTTAAGCAATTGACATCAAATAATGGGGAAAACCATTTTCTGAACACTATTTTATATTTGTCAGGTCGCTTTGTTAAGATGGCTTGAAAATAAGCTGATATTAGCAAATACCACTGCTTATTTTTGCGAAAGTACAATTACTTAAATTTGGGGACGTCATAGCTCATTTCCGATGCATTTATACTCAAAGAAAAACGAGTACGTCCATGTAATTATTTTAAGCACATTTTTTTTCATTGAATGTAAGCAGTGCTATTCCTTTGTGAACGCCGGACGCAAGGCTAAAAGACTAAATTTAACTCCATATACTGTGCGATAACGGTGCCATATGTGCACGCAACACATGAGCGATCAAGTAATCTCTTCTTTCCTCTACACAACGATACCAAAGTAAGGCGCGCGGGTGGCACGGTTGCAAAGGTATAATCGATATTGGTGTTCCATGTTTTGTTACATGCGTTTTTAGCAAGTGACCTCCTACTGACGGAAATGAAGACGTTTTACGTCAAAAGTCGTCACGTATCACTGTTAAAAATAGGTACTTAAAAATAAGTAAATGTACTCATTTTTAAGTACATTCGATGATAATCATGACTCCGAATACGTACGTTTTAATTTTGAAAAATACAAGTATTCAAGAAGAATACAATGAATAAAAAGAGCAGATGCTATACTACATGGGCTGGCTTCATAAATCACTTTCAATAAATATCGACAATTATAATTGGTGTTTATAAGGGTCCATTGGTGCTTATAAGGGTACATAGGTAAAGCGATGATAGTCAATCCGAGTCGATTGTGTAGATAACGGTAAACAGAGTTTCATGTATTTTACATTTGTTTTTCACCGTTTTTTGTTTCAAAACATTGTACAATTAAAGTACAGCTCTGTAGCTAAGACGTTTTAGGTCTCGATTTCCTTCATAAAAATGTGATTAGGGACTATTCATTACACAACCTTTTTTGGTATGTTTCTGTCACCTCAATATAGTCATTTTCTAAAATGAAGTACAATAAATCATTTAAATAATTAACTTAGATTTTCTGTGAAACCGTCCAGTCTGAACATGCAATACGATTTCACATACTACGTTGTTAGAGCATTATAATAAATGTGAATGAAAATCGTTACTAATGTTCTGAAAAAGTATGTATTTTAAAGTTATTTTATAAAATTAAAACAATTTACATTTATTTTATTTGTAAAATTCAACGGAACCTCAGTTTCAAAGGCTCGTATATTGTATTAAAAATGCAAAATACTATTTCCTAATGGAAAAGAATATTAAAATATTAAACATATTTTATAATTAAAAAAATATTAAGACATCGCTAGTTTTGATGAGTTTGTGAAATTTATACTCTTTTTATTATCTCGAACACCCAAACACCTTCGCGTTATTACACGTTCATCTGAACTTAAAACCAGAACACACAATCACGAGGGATAAGCAAACACAAAAAGCGATAATTATCCCATGCAATCATCGCAAACAATCCAACCCATAAAACACTTCCTTCCCCAACACAAAAGCACCCCCTTTTGCATTTCAAATGAACGCCCAGGGCTATTTGCAATTGAAAATGAATAACAAAAGAAAATCAAAGCGAGGGGCATTATTTTTCTCGACGGGAGCTACACTGAAAATCAATCAGCTTCGCAAATAAAAGCTTTAAAAATGAAGCAGCCATGGCGGAGTCTACCTCGTCCTTAAACCTAAACCGGGATAGATAGATACCCAGGCATTTGGGAGCGACCTTGGATTGTTACAAAGAACACGTTTCCCTGTAGCCTGCTTTACAATAGGATTCCCAATTCGAAAAGCAAGGATCGGAAGCGAGTATAAAAGGGCCCCTCTTTCGCGAAAATAAGAGTTTGTTTTACAATGGGGAAGAAACAAGTTCGAATTCCTTAAGGACTATGGGGTCGGATTCAAATGGATGTGGAATTAGTTGGAATGGGTAAATAGAATTTTTGGTGGGGTGTAACGAATCTTTTGTGAATTGGATTCGAATGTTTAGAAATCGCCGATTGTGTGATGCATGGGGCTGTATGAGCGATATTGGGAATGATTGAGAATCGCCTTTGAGTTCTGGTGGTAAGGGGTTATCTACATAAAAAATAAATGTATTGTTAGCAGTTTTTTACATACTTCAAAATAAGCCGAGTTGTAAATTTTAAAATAATTCAAGAGAGAATATAAATAAAAATATTTATTTTTTGCTTCTGAAATTTTCTATAAAAACTTAGTGTGTGGTTTAATGTACCTTATAATCAAAATAAGCGCAAGTGGCTCTCCAATTTTAAGCCTGATCAATCAGTTTAGAAATGGTCCTCTACATGTAATCGTAGACCTGGAGTATAAATAATGTGTGTCTGCATTCTGCATGCATTTAATTATTATTATTTTTTTAAAAATCTGATGTATTCAACTTCATGTATTTTTTTTCTATCTAGCATCCATTTTTGTGTTTCCTGCAAATTATAAAGCTCACAAACTATGTTAGTCAAGTTCTTTTCGTTTTTTATTTGTTCGATTGTTTTAAAATTCTTAAAAAAGAAACTGAAATTACAGATTGCAGAATCGATTTTATTTTGAGTTATGCCGTGAGCTCAATGGCTGAGAGCTCATAAAGGATCAATGCAGTGCTTGCTGCCAGCTTCAAAATCTTATTTCAAACCCTGCAGTGACCTTCCTCTTGTTTTGAAGGTCAAGAGTACAACATTTGATCAAGCACGAAATAAAACTATATATATTTACATAAAAAACAAACCCACAGATACATATCTTCTTTATATATAGATAGAGATAGATTATTAGTATACCAAAAGATTGGAATCTGTGAATAAATCAATGAATTTAGAAATAGTTATTTGCGTGTTTATCTACGAATCACCTTAATGTAATAAAACACGTTTTCCATGTTAGCCCCTCATTCATACTAACACATACATAAAATAACCATCTGTACATTACATGCCTGTCTGATAAGAAGTCCGCCAACAGATGTCCAGTAAAAACGTAGCTCATTAGTGATCCCACCAATTACGTGACTGCAGAAAGAGACAACATCTTCCCAATGGCCACCAGTATCTCTCATCTGCTCAATCAATTCGACAGGGGGTCAAAACCTTTTTCGGTTCAATTTCGTCTGATGTCTCTGGTGATGGGGCGTTGCTAGGCTGTAACTAGGCTCGGGCTCCTCTTCAGAACAATACGGGGAATGGAGGGGGCAGGGATTAGTGGGGTATGAGTGCAACAGGGGGTAAAAATACTGTTGCCTTAATCGCAATTGGGGGGTAAAATAAATTGGTGGAAATGGCCAAAAAACTCCTTGAAAACGGTTTTTAGAAATTGCTAATTGATATGATAGTTCAGTGAAAAGGCAGTTTTTCAGCGGTAACCATAGTAAATGTAACAATATTTTTTAAGTAAAAATATGATATTTTACTATTAACCCTTTGTACTCGAGTAACGTTTGATACGTTATTTTTATGGAACAGTTACACCCCCCCGCTCCAGTTCTTTTTTTTTAATTATTTATTCTTCATTTTATTTATTTTCGTGTTACTGTTGATGTTGCTGGCAGAAATAACGAATCGCAGCGAAAAAGCTACTTGCATAGGTTAGCTACAAAGGGCGGACACATTGAAATAGGTTTGAGGTTTTGAAGTAGTTTCGGATGATTTAACGTGTAGAGCCATCTATAGGCGAAGTTTGGAACTCAATATTTTTATTTGCTGAAATAAAAGTTTTCATCGTAAGAAGCATTTAAGTCCAAACCAGACTCTCAGAATCCAATTACTTAATTTTTTATTACATTTTAAAATTTGTCCCACCTTGTATTACTCGCATATATTATGGAATACCGACAGTAAGACGAACGATAGACGATAGACGAACGACGGTAAGACGAACGACGAAGATATCTTGAACCCTGATATGCTTGAATTTTTTTCCATGGGTATTTGAATAAAGAACATTAGAGGATTAAATAATGCAACAATATTCAACCATCTTGTAACATTAGTTGTGTATATATAAAATTTTATAGTAATTTGCATTCATAATAAAGAAATACAAATCAGTATAGATCTTCACATACATAAATCTTAATATAAATCTATAAAACTTTTCATCCTACACATTTTTTTCTAGAGACATGCAGCAATCAATTCAAATAAAATATTTAGGAATTTGTTTCATAACGATAAAATATATGTTTTTGATATTTTAGCACGACGGCGCCTCTTTCTATCAATTAAACAAATCAAACCGAGAAATATTTATTTATGAAACTTGCTACTACAAATTTAAAAATGGTGACAAAGGAATTCGAAATCATAAGCACTTTCATTTGCAAATCGGATTGAATCTTAATGTCCTACTGGCGCCAGCAAAATCTATAAAACGCAGCTCCATTTTTAAAACTGTCATCGCGCTTTAATGACTTCGAAACAACAACAGACAAAAATCGATGGGAGAAATCACCGAAATACCCAATACCACAGGAAACTCTTATCATTTATGTAAATAAGGCAAAAGAATTCACTTGGGATATTAATTTCCTAAATAGTTAAAGAAACGTTTTGACTATATTTACGTTTCACTTACCACATTAAATACATATTTTGTATTCATAAAAATATACGCAGTCCACACCAGATTTAAATTTATTTACTCCAACATCGGAGCTAGGGGTTGCGTGAATTTTAAGCGCGAAATTCACAATAAAGATAGCCAAAGATACCGGGAATTTATAATTAAGCGCTGGAATGATAAAAAAAAGCTTAAGAGTATATATATATCAATGCATACGAAATAAAATATACTTCGGGGTCTTTCTATATATTTTGATGCTCGCATAAATATAAGGCACCAGACGCTAGTGGTGAGGCGTGGTCTTTGTATAGAGTAGGGGCTGGAATCGAAGTTTATGTCTTAATTTGCATGATAAATTCATCGCGTCTCGCATTGCAAGATCACATTTATGCGAAATAACTTTTAGTGCCGGCGCGTCTTCGTTTGAGGTAAGTGAAGCTGGAAATTTGCATAAACAGTTACCGCAGTCCTCTGATAGGCTTCTCTTACTTGCTGGCTTTTTATTCGAGGGGAGGACGTATCTTGGGTTTCGTATACTTGCGAATGGTGAAATAATGAAATTGTAAAGGAAGGAAATGAATAAAGGGTCGAATGTTCATTATTAAAGTTTTAAAGATCTGTGATGGTCGTTGAGGCGTTTATTGGTTAAATGGTATTGTAGAGGAAGGAAATGAATAAATGGTCAAAGGTTTATTATTAAAGTTTTAAAGATCTGTGATGGTCGTTGAGACGTTTATTGGCTAAATGGTATTGTAGAGGAAGGAAATGAATAAAGGGTCAAAGGTTCATTATTAAAGTTTTAAAGATCTGTGATGGTCGTTGAGGCGTTTATTGGCTAAATGGTATTGTAGAGGAAGGAAATGAATAAAGGGTCAAATGTTCATTTTTAAAGTTTTAAAGATCTGTAATGGTCGCTGAGGCGTTTATTGGCTAAATGGTAAAAAAATTGGGGATGTAGAAATTAATTTGTATTGGGTTACATATTTTTATATTGTAACATTTGTATAACTGATATACAAACAGAAGAAGGCCAATTTTGTAATTTTTTTTAATTGATTTATCGATGTAACATATACAGATTTTTTTTTAAGTTTATCATAATGTAAATAAACCGTGTGGTTTACATAATCATCTAGTTACTAAAATAAGATATAACTTATGTCTTAAGAGTGTGAACCTACTTTCTAAAAAAAATTGTAGTATAAAAATGAAGAAAAAAATACAAATTATTGATAATTTATAATATACACAAGTAATTGGCATAATTACATATATTATTATGCATTATTTATATTTAATGGAACCCAGAATGTCAATTTCTTTAATTTTTTTTAGTATTGTAGTTCTGAAAACTCCCAAGACATTCTGTTCTAACACATTTTTAAACGTTGTTTCTACAATTTTTGCACAAATATTTTCTTTATCATGAACGATGCTTTCATGAGCTCTCGATGCATCTTTTCTCAGCAACTTCTATACAGTTTTCAAATTTTTACAGAATCATTGCTACATATGTAAATTTACTTAAATTATAACACGTTCAAGATAGAAAAATAAATGTTGTTTTTGTAAAATTTAATTTTGGAGTTTGTCAAATAATTTTTTTTATTAAAATAAAAATATTTTCATTGCTAAATCCAAGTTTTGGTGTATGCAAAAATATTCCACAAGTACACATCTATCAAAATTATATCTGTATATTTTAAAACTTCTGAGAAAAATGTACATAAAAAATCGCTTTTTTTCATCAAAAATTTAATGTATATTATTTAGTATTTACAATATTAAATAATATACATTAAATAATAACAACAGTATTTCACACAAAAATTCCATAAATGTTTGCCTTTTGTTTCAAAATTTAAACTATTTAAATTTTTTATAGCTTTTATTTTAAACACTAAGGCTTTTTAAATATTTATATTTGTGCACCAACATTTTTCTCAGATTCTTTAAACTATAATACATATGAATTGGCATTAAAACTTTGTATTCTATAGTATTGAATTCTTATATAAATAGTTATTCATAATAACACAAAACATATCTTAAAAATCGATATTTTTTATTTTAGTAATTTAAATAAACTACTATTCACAGAGTTAATTCGCATGCTAATTTATTTTTACATATATTTTACAATATGCTTAAAAATTATACCATTTTACTGTAATAATAAAAAAACTTAGTGTTTCGAAAAATTTCATATAGAGAAAACCCAACATTGAGGGAAAATGTTTCAAAAAGTTCGTTACTTGAAAAGTATAGTACATCATCCAGCATAAATAAACATATTTACAGTTCTAGAATTTGGCAAGCAAATTGGCAATTAAGATTCCGAAATTATAACTTTAACAAATAAATAAAAATGCCAATTTTTGAATTTTTTTAGTATTTTTTCCCCTTACCTTCCAAAAGGCAATATATTTTAACTTTCATAATCAGTAAATTAACAAAATATCTCAATTCTCTAAATATACAGTTTTCTGCTACATCATTAAAATTCAATTTTAATATACACATATTTCGATATGCTTAAAAATTATACAATTTTCCGGTAATAATAAAATAACTTAGTGTTTTGAAAAATTTAATATCGAGAAAATCCAAATATTGAGAAAACCGTTTCAAAGATTTCGTTTTTTGAAAAATATAGTACATCATCTAGAACATAAATAACATATAAAGATTTCAAACTATAACTTTAGCAAATAAAAAAAATGCGAATTAATTTTTTTTAGTACTGTGACGCCTTCCAAGTGTCAATATATTTTAACTTGCATTATCACTAAATTAGCAAAATATCTCACTTCTCTAAATATACAGTTTTCTGCTACATCATTAAAATTCAATTTTAATATACACAAATTTCGATATGCTTAAAAATTATTTATAATTTTTTACAATTTTCCGGTAATAACAAAATAACTTAGTGTTTTGAAAAATTTAATATCGATAAAATCAAAATATTGAGAAAACCGTTTCTAAGATTTCGTTCTTTGAAAAATATAGTACATCATCCAGAACATAAATAACATATAAAGATTTCAAACTATAACTTTAGCAAATAAAAAAAATGCGAATAATTTTTTTTTAGTACTGTGACCCCTTCCAAGTGTCAATATATTTTAACTTGCATTAGCACTAAATTAGCAAAATATCTCACTTCTCTAAATATACAGTTTTTTGCTACATCATTAAAAATCAGTTTTAACTCATCAAACTACTAATTACACATAATTATAATTTAAATAAAGTAAAAAAAGGCCATAATACACTACAAACAACTATTCTCATGCGTCTAAATGGTTTGTTCCAGACAACACAAACATGTCAAATATCAGAAAAGTTTTTAAGTATAACAAGAGGATTAACTTTTTCATCTTTTAAATGTCATTAGTACCAATATCAGAAATTCTTAATGTGTCAAGACGCTAAGACAAAGTGATATATTTTTAATTACTGAGGCTACTTACAACAAGGAGATTTTACTGAGCAATTTATTAATGAAATAGAAGACAAGACTTGATTGAACTTATCATTAATTAAAATAAGATTAATTATCTGCATTTTAATAAACTCGCAGACATGAATACATGGTTGCTGGATATTTTAATGGGAAATAAATTGAGAGTTTTAAAGACCATTTGAATAGTTTTAATTGTTGAATATTTGGGTTGCGTTAGAATAGTAATAACTCCAGTTCTTGAGGGAGTTTTTTTGTGGTCTAAACATTTTGATATTGGACGTTTATTAAAATGAATTTAGCAGTAAGATTAATTCCAAATGCCAAAGCAGGTTATTTAAAATGTGAACTTGTGAAAAATTAACTTAGTTATATCGATTTTAACTATAAGAAACGTTAAAAAAGAATAAGTCTGTTAAGTATAAAAAATATTATTCTAAAATTATTATATTTTCCTGGAAAAACTGGATTGACCTGAAAAGTACATAATTCAAAAATAAATTATAAAAATAAGCACGCAAAAAAGGGAAAATAAGAAAAGTTCTGATAACTCAGTTCCTTTTTAACATATCCACACAAAACAAAGTGATAAACTATCTTCTTAACTAATAATTTAACCCTTTTCACTCGTATGTCCTCGTACAGGAGACATCGCATCTGTACCGTTGCGTTCGTATGTCGCCATAGAAATAGGAATAGGAAAAACACAGAATTATAAAATGTAATTGTTTCTTTATGTTGTGCTTTTTATTTTGTCTCTTGTTTGTAGTTTCTTTGTTGTTTTTATTGTATTTTAGTTAGTTTTGTTACAGTTACTTACTTCTTACTAGTTATAGAAAACAGAAATTATTTGGGCAAACTGTGATAACTTAACCAAAACATTTCTTTTCGAAGTATTTTTAAATTGATTTGCTATGGTGGAGGTGCCGGCATTACGTTCCGCCAATAAATATTGTTTATATAGTTTGTTTATATTATTACATTTCTTAGATTTGTAATGCTGTGTAGTGTAATATACTTAAGTATTCTTAGTAGTTTCAATAAACTATTTTGACACGATGAAAAATCAAATATTATGTGACTACATTTCCATCCTAGGTCAAGGGATGTATTCAGGGGTTATATTTATAAATTTTTGATTTAAGGATGGTATACCTTCTAGTTAAATTGGAACGCATTTCAAAATTCATCTTGATCGAACATGAAAAAAAATTCCGAGTTATTTGCTAACTTTCTAAAGTATAATTACGAGTGCGAAAGGTTAAGTTTGTCAAGGGTAACTGCTTCTATAAGATCGGTTCAATATATCAGAGATATAAAAATTTGACTTTTTCGCAAATAGAAAAATACACAGAGAAAAAAATTATGACAGTTTAATTCATCTCTAAATAACTCGAAATTAAAACTTACTAAATTAATTACTCTAACAACTCGAAAATAAAACTTTGCACTCGAGATGTGACTCTCAGTTACATAAATAACGTCCTGTTCTTTTTCCCATGTTATTCAAATTGAGTGAGAGCAGCATGTTTTTGTACATGAAAAACGCTTTTTTTGGTATTAGCTAGTTATTTAGTAATTTATCCAACTCCATTTAAAAGTATGACATCATTTGGGTATCATCGGGGTAATATTCCGGGAATTGAGAGAGAGAGAGGATGCAATTGTTCCATAAAAATAACGTAAATATCAAACATCTTTCACGAGTGTAAAAGGTTAAACCTTCTTTCGAGTAGAAGCTATGATTCAACCAAGTCCAATCAAAATTGGATATATAGTCTATAAGATATACGTAATGAAACACATACCTTCCTGTTACATGATTAGTATAGTCTTGCTCCGGTTAATTGGCTGTTGGGTAATGCTCATCATTACTTATTTTAGCCAATCAACCAACGAATTTCAGTGAGTTGACCAATCGGCTTATCCAAATCATGTAAATAAAGTGACGTCATATAGTCAATTTAGACGAAGCAGAACTATATAGATACATGAATAATGACGTTACTTCTTTATTAACCTCCATTATCAGTTCGAGTTAAGGGGGGGTTATAGGAGACACATTTTCCTTTTTTCTTTACTTTTGTAGATATCATTAAAATTTTTTTCACATATATCTGCAAAGAATATTCACATAATCATAACCAAGTTAAAACATTTAAAATATATAAAAATTTTCTTTTTAAAAATAAAACATTAAAAAAAATATATCTTTTTTTATTTATGATACATGTAAAAAAAATAATTTTTGAAAAACTATATACCTTTTATAAACAAAATAATGTGTTTAGTAAACTGTTTTTACAGATTTTTGTTCTTTGCAAAAGAATTTTTGTGAAAACCATTTGAAAACAAAATCACTAATTTCACTGGTAAAACTATTTAATAAAAATACTAAAACACATGTACTCTATATATTACTAATAGCTAAAGACAAATTAAAATAATTCGTTTCTGAATACATTGTAGCAAATTTGAAGCAGTTTCTTCAAATAAAACTAAACTTATAATCAATTTAAATTTGATCAAAGATAAAAAAAAATCTTCACTGAGAAAAAGGAGTTCAAAGTTACGTATTCAGGCAATTTTGTACCAAAGCATAATATTGATTCGCAAAAAATAATTAATTGTACCTAACATAAAAATATTGTTATAGTGTCATTTAATTAAAAATACAATGCACTATTTCGTTTTAGGAAACCAGCAAAAAAGTCAGCATTAAACCTTCATAATTTTTTTTTAAATTGAAGGTTTTATGCAGGAAAACTACAGTTTTTTTGAAGATCAATAAAATTAAAGGTTTTTGTTTCAATATCCTTCATAAAAACTGTAAAAAACCTTCATAAAAACCTGCAAAAAAAGCTTCAATTTTTAATCATAAAGGGAAAATGCAGATATTTTAAATGTTTTATGCAGGGAAATTAAAAACTTTAAAAAAAAACTTGTAGTTTTTTTCTTTCAAAATTCTTTATAAAACCTTCAAAAAACCTTCAATTTGACAATTTTGATTAAGGTTTCATGCCGAATTTTTTTGCTGGGAATAAACTCTTTTTGGATATTTTTGCTGATTATGTGTCCCATACGCCTTCAATTTTTTTTTTATTTCTGCATATAAAAATATACTCTATGAAACAATTTCCTAAAGCTGAAAAAAAATTTAAAAATGCATAATAAATACACTGCCACTTGAAATCGAAGGAGGTCGTGTCATTTCACAACTACAGCTGTTGCGCTGCAGAAGCAGTTTTATGTTACAAACCGATGACGACAGCTTGGATTGCAGCAAAGAGTTTAAAAACGGAATTATGATACGCTCCAAATACTTCCAGAACCCACTTGGAAGTAATATTCTTGAGCAAAGTGTTGCATATATAAACATTCAATTGATTACCATACTTTGAGAGAATGTCATTTTTAATATGTGGCAATTACTTACAGTTTGGTAGTTGCTCTCAATGTGTGGTGCTCCCACTGTCAAAAAAAGTACTTAAAAATGAGTTTTTTAAGTACTTTTTACTGTTTTCCTGCATAAAACCTTCAATTTAAAATTTGGTAGTTGCTCTCACTGTCAAAAAAAGTACTTAAAAATGAGTACCTAAATATACTCGTTTTTCTTTGAGTACAATTGCATCGTAAATGAGCGACGACGTACCCAAATTTAAGCAACCATACTTTCGCAAAAATGAGCATATTGCTAATCTCAGCTTCTGTTCAAGCCATCCTAGCAAAGCGGCCTAAGATTTTTCAAATAGTTGTTCAGAAAATGGTTTTCCACATTATGTGATGTCGATTGCTTAAATGGAAACTGATTTATTACGACTCAATTATCTTATTTCCCATTCCTATGGCACACCTTTTAAACAAGTCTTATGTTTATAACTTCTTCATTTCGCCTTGGTAGTTTATAGGATAAGGCTCTGGACTGCGGTGCTTTATGATCTGGGTTCGATTCTCGGTAAGTCTTAGTTGTAATTGTCGATGTTTATTGAAAATGATTTATGAAGGCAGCCTATGTAGGATAGCATCTGCTCTTTTGTTCATTTTTACCCATTGAACTTATTCTTGAGTGCATGTCTTTTTCAAAATATAAACTTTTGTATTCGGAGCGATGATAAACATCGAATATACTCAAAAATGAGTACATTTTGCAATTTTTGAGTACCTATTTTTAACAGTGCAACAATGCTACAAAAGCACATTTTAGGTAGGTCTTGGAAATTGTTTTTTAAAAATGAATTTACAATATTTTTAAATTGTTAAAATAATTAAAAAAAAGCTTAATGGAATTTAAAAATTTCGATCCTCAGGTGCATGCCTTGATAATGAATAGTATTTATGTATAAATATTTATACTTTTATACGCAGACCCAGCAAAAAAAGTCAGCATGAAACCTTCATCAAATTTGTCAAGTTGAAGGTTTTTTGAAGGTTTTATAAAGGATATTGAAACAAAAAACTGCAGTTTTTTTTAAGTTTTTAATTTTCCTGCATAAAACCTTTAAAATATCTGCATTTTCCCTTCATGATTAAAAATTGAAGTTTTTTTGCAGTTTTTTTGAAGGACATTGAAACAAAAACCTTTAATTTTATAGATCTTCAAAAAAGCTGCAGTTTTCCTGCATAAAACCTTCAATTTCAAAATTTTGATGAAGGTTTTATGCTGACTTTTTTTGCTGGGGAGGAAGCAGGTATTTTGCAATCCACAGATATACAGCTTTCTTTTATCATTATAGATGAATATATTGTATGTACAAACTATGCCAATGTCGTACAGATTACCAGGTACATTTAAAGTTTAATAAAAGTTTAAAGTAAATAACATTAAGGAGTACAGAAAGTAAAAATACTACTTTAAATTTGGGAAATATGTTCTCCCATTAGGGATATCAAAATATTTGGAAAGATAAAAATCTAACCAGCGAAATTAAATTAATGTTTGTGGATATGTAACAAGATTATCTTAAAATTTATACAGCTTATATCATTTTTAGAAATGTTTCTGAATTCAGTTAAGCACAATATCCACAGGGGACGCTTACCTAAATGTTTCAAAAGTAAAATGATTTACGCATTTTAGGTTCTGTAATTGAGATATATGGTTTGGGAATTTAAGATATATAGTATTAATCGGAAAGTATGACGTGTTTTATAACGCTCTCGAATTTTAAGTATGCTTAATTTATTAAGCTTTATGTTTATGTAAGAGAGCTAAGACTAAACATATTAAAAGTGTTCAATAAAAAAGTGAATTTTATGAAGAATAGATTGTGTGGTTGGTTAGTGAAAGATTAAATGTAGATAAAAAGTCAACTTAAATACCTTATAAGCTGATGCAAATCAAAAACTATGTTAATAGAATTTTATAAACCTTTCCATTCAAACTACACTGTTAAAATTAGGTACTCCAAATAGTAAAATGTACTCCTTTTTGAGTAGTTTATGGTACGGCAACGAATGGTAACGGCTTCCCCAACAATGTAATTGTACTCAGAGAAAAAACGGTTCATGTACTCATTTTTAGCAGCTTTTTTTGAGTAGTTTATGGTACAGCAACGAATGGTAACGGCTTCCTCAATAATACAATTGTACTTAAAGAAAAAACGAGTACGTTCATGTACTCATTTTTAACAGCTTTTTTTGGTAGTCCATGGTACAGCAACGAATGGTAACGGCTTCCCCAATAATGCAATTGTACTTAAAGAAAAATAATAGGTTCAGGTACTCATTTTAAGTACCATTTTTTACATTGAAAATAACAGTTATAGAACATATAAATTATGTACAATGTATTTTTGAATAATTTAAATATGTTGGTTTTTAGTGAATTGAAATACACAAAATTACTATTGTAACAAATATAATTCCTTGCAAAGGAACTCTTCCCAAATGGAACTGTCTTCCACCCCTTTCATTTTATTAGAACATAACCAAATGTATCCTTCCGCGAAATGTAAATGTTTGTAAACCGTTTCACTCTAATCAAAGAGCAAGTAATCCCCGGCTTGGCCGGTCACGTAAATTCAGCTCCTCATTAAATTAATATTTAAATGTTTTCATCCTGAATTCATTTCTTAATAAGACGGAAATGCTAATCCTAGCTTAAAATACGTCTTGTTAAACTATAATGGGAGTGCCAATATTATTTTATTGGATACAAATACTAATATAAATAAATGAAGACTAAATACAGGATCGCAAGGTTCGCCCTTCCAAAAATTGAGGAGATAATTAAAAAAAACTTGTCTTATTAACAATTGGACAGATTTATGCAACAATCAATGGACCACAAATTGAAAAAAAAAATTCGTTTTCAGCGTAACTGGATACCCATTGTTTCACTTTCTATGCTAAAAATATCAGTAGCGATACTGGGCATGTAGCGCCCATATGGGGCATGTAACGAATTGCTGTAGAGAGGATTTTCCAATTGAGTGGTTTGATTTAAAGTCAGTTTTCGCAAAATGAACATTGTGTTGGTTAACTGGTTATTGCATAACGCGTTCCAATTAATATAATCTGAAAAAAACACATATTTACTATTCCAGTACTAATAGGAATACAGTAAAATAAAGTTTTAGTCCAATAAAAAATTATCTTATTTAAATTGAATTAAAAACATTAGTGGTCGTTTTAAATCCTTTCTTATCCAAATGAATAGATCGTTCAAAAAATGTTGCTTGGTTGATTAGTTGTACTAGTGAGATTTGTATAATTTATTACATCAGCATTATAAAATCAATAAATTGCTTATTATATGTAATTAATAATATAACAAACTGTCGTTTCATGTGAAATTTTCTGAGACATCTTTGTGAATAATCCCTCAATACCTGCAATCTTATCAGCTTTCGAAACACCCTTTATTTTACCAAAGCTCCCCAAACAGTCAAATAATCAAATGAATAGTTTGTTTAAGAATTTCTGTTTAACCATTGTTTAGTTGTACTAGAGAGATTTGTATAATTCATTATATAAGCATTATAAAACCAATCAATTGCTTATTATATATAATTATTAATATAAAGAACTGTCGTTTCATGTGAAATTTTTTGAGACTTCTTGAGAATAATCCATCAATCCCTGCAATCTTATCAGCTTTCGAAACACCCTTTATTTTCCCAAAGCTCCCCAAACAGTCAAATAATCAAATGAATAGTTTGTTTAAAAAATGTTGTTTAACCATTGTTTAGTTATACTAGTGAGATTTGTATAATTTATTATATCAGCATTATAAATATAAATTCAATCAATTGCTTATTATATATAATTAATAACATAAGGAACTGTCGTTTTATGTGAAATTTTCTGAGACTTCTTGAGAATAATCCATCAATCCTTGCAATCTTATCAGCTTTCGAAACACCCTTTATTTTCCCAAAGCTCCCCAAACAGTCAAATAATTAACGCCTTTTGCCAAAATAAGCGTCTGAGGCAATACCCTCTAACCGAGCACAAAACGAACCTCCCCGATTCTAAGTAAACTCCCCTCCAGGCCCAATAACTTATATTCCTTCAAAGCGAAGTTTTACGAGCGAGAAAATTAGAGCCCGAGCGGTCTCCCCCAAAACCATCCAATAAGCCGTAGATAACTGATTTCCGGGGAGAACCATTATTAAGATCATTAAAACTTTTTAATTGAACCAGAAACACGAATAAATAACCGCGGAAGCTTAATCGAAACTCTTCCTTAATCTGCCTCCGACGCGACGGACCAAAGCCCAGGCTAAAAATTTTACGGCTGCCCTTCAATTATTAAGTCTCCAGATGCACATAAAAGCCCTTGTTATCATCCACACAGGTGCAAGAAGTGATAAGCACCACCGTCAAGTGTATATATCATATTAAAAATTCAACAACGGCGGCAATTGGGTACATCACAAGAGCAGCAATCAGAGGCATATAATATTAATATTAGGCCATTACCCACCGTCTTGCAGACCTCCTAGAAGCTCTGGAGACGGACATGAAATATTCACAAGGAGGAATACAGGCGATTCCGCTGGTCTAAGATAGACGGTTTTCATTATACAATTCCACTAATGCCATTTCCAGCACAGGAGATAAGGGTGCCGCTGTTGGGGTGTTAACAGGAATGATCCCTGGGCCGTGGTTGCCTTGCCCATTGTGGTGTCTTATTCTTTTAGTTCGGGAAGGGATTAAAGTTGGGGAGCGGAGGACAAAGAGGTGTAGGGAGATTATCAGAGGGTGATAAAGTCTGAGATTTATGATTGAGGTTTATAAATGTTATATTTTATGGGGCTTTTTTTGTGTTTTGTTTCAGGGTAGCCCTAAAGTGTGCGAGTTTGTCAAAATGTTGGAAGTTCTTAACATTTTAAGTTAAAAATCACAGTAAAACATTTGGTTGGCTGAACTAAATGGAGATACACAATGGGCTATTGGCGACGGTTTGGGATGAATCTTTGAGGGAAGTCCCGGGGATATTAGGGGCCTCCAGTTGCCCAGTGGATAAAGACGCTCAGCTGGTAATCAGAGGATTGCTAGATCGAACCAGTGTGGTTGACTTGACATCGGAGGGTGATCTTGCGATCGGAGAGTTGCCAGCTTCACTACAAAAGTATTAGAAAATCTTCCAGAACATCCAACAAATAATACTGGCGTGTATACGGGTTGGTTTGGTTTGATTAATTAACGTCACACTAAAGGTGCACAGTGGGCTATTGGCGACGGTTCGGAGCCTATCTCGAAGGAAAGACCCGGGAACGATGCCTCGTATTTTTGAACCATGGTCAGATGACGACGACAACACCTGATCTGGCACCAAACGCCTTCAATAGACTTCGGGACTTTGGACCCCGATCAGATTTATCGAGCACCAGAACCGTATACACGCCGGATTGGTGCACGATAAAGCTAATCGGGGCCCAATGTCCTGACGCTTATTGAGGTTGCGTCGTGTGCCAGTTCAGATGTTATCCTCGTCATCTGACCATGGTTCAAAAATACGAGACATCGTTCCCGGATCTTTCCTTCGAAATAGTCCCCGAACTATCGCCAATAGCCCACTGTGAAGATCTAGTGCGACGTTTTTTAACCAAACCAAGCTAATGGGGGATGAGACACTAAATATTTAAAAAATTTCAAAAACATTTTATGGCTTTAATAAAAAGTTCATTTTACTTTTATTCAAACGTCAGCAAAATTATATTCTAAGTATAAATATATTTTTTGCGATCAATATTAATCTTTGACATAAGAGGGCTTGAATATCTAACTTTGAACTCATTTTTCTCAATGATGAGAAATCAATTTGAATTTTCAACAAGTTTGATTTTTCATCAAGTTTGAATTGATATAAGTTCAAATCTACTTGAATAAACTGTACCAAATAAACTTTTTACAGTGTATTTTTTAACATATTACTTTAATTTGTCGGTAGTAATTAGTAATATGCAAATTAGATATTTTTTTAGTAATTTTTAATTCATTTTCTTTAAAAATATAAAAAAAAACATTATAATAGTTTGTTTCAAACACATTTTTTGTTAATAAAAATGCAAATTTAAAGTTTTGCGGAAATATTTCCTTGACTTATAACAAAAATAAGAAAGGTCCCTTTTTTGGAAAAATTGTTTTTGTTAAAAGTAAATTATAAAATTTTTAAATATTTGACTATGTGATTATGTAAATATGTTAATGTACTTTGCACACATATGTGAAAAAAATCATAATGATATCTGCAAAATTAAAAAATAAATGAATGGTGTTACCTTCTCCCATAACTTAATCAACACCTCCACACGTCAAATGTGTTCACAAGCAGCGAGGAACGTATCATGTAAACCTCCAATCATTCATTCTTAAAACGATATTTGAAAAAGTACAACTCTCTGATTATGATTTAATATTTTTTTACACTTGAAGTTTATTTGATATTCTTTCATTTATAAAATTGAATTGGGAATACATATTCTGATTAACATGTTTCGAAAATTGGAAATAATAGCAATTTATATGTTATTTTCGTATTCCTTTACGTCATGTCTTCTTCAATAACATTTTGTTAACTATTTTATTACCCATATGACGTAGACGTCCTTTTTTAAAGCCTTTGCAGTACATGTATTAAATATAGAATGTGTTCTGATAAAATTTTTCGTTATTTTTAAATTATTGGATATATTAAATCCTTTAGGGTGATGTAAAACTAAAATATTTATAAAAACAACTTTTTTCTGAAATAAACTAGCACCTGAATAAAACTCATATTGGAAAATGTGTACTCAAGTTTCTTAGTGCATGATAAATTTTTTAAATGTGTGTGAACATTAAACTAAACAAAAACAAATAATAAATTAAGTTATAATTAATATCTATAACTATTTTCTTTATCAAAACAAGTCTTTGAATTCTTATTGGATGAGTTAGTATTCATTCTCAAAGTTCCCACAAATTTGTTTTGTATTTCAGGTTTCGTTTATTCGAGATATTTTCATTTAATTAGAACATACATTTTTGAATATCCGCCTGTCAAAGGAAAAAGAAAACACTCAAGTGTTTGTTTTCACGAAACAGTGGCGCAAGATAAATATTTTTCGGAGAAATCCATACTATTAATTCTTTAAGAGCATACTTAATTAATTAATCGTAAAACTCCAACAAGATTAAGACACATAAATTTAAAATATTCAAGAATAATAAAAAAAAATATTTACATCTTATAAAAATATTTAAAATTTTCATTAGATGAAGTATAAATACATTAATATTTAAGCTTTAAATTCTAGTTTTTCAGTTATTTTAACCAAACGTTTATTTTGAATTTTTTTAAACAAAGATTAATGGAAAATATTTTAATATGCTTTTAATAAGACACATTTTACTTTATTATTTAAATTTGCTATTATCATTATAATTTTTTCCCCACGCATGTGTGCAAGGCACATTAACATAAGCACATGTTCAAACATATACAGACAGGCAGACAGCCAGCCAGCCAGCCATCCAGCTATCCAGCCAGCCAGCCAGACAGACAGACATAGAGATATAGATAGAGATAGAGATAGAGAAATAGAGATAGATATATAGAGAGAGATATAGATAGATATAGATAGATATATAGAGAGAGATATAGATAGATATAGATAGATATATAGAGAGAGATAGAGATAGAGATAGAGAGATAGAGATAGATAGATAGATAGAGAAAGATAGATAGAGAAAGAAAGAAATATTACTTTTTTTTATGAAAAAAGAAATTTACAATTAAAAATTTTATTTAAAATAAAAATTAACAATTCAAAATTTACAATTAAAATAAGAGTTACCTTTCTTATTTTTTATATAAGTCAAGAAAATAATTTCTTTAAAACTATAATTTTGCATTTTTATAAACAAAAGAATGTGTTTAACAAACTGTCTTTATAGATTGTTGTTATATGCAAAAGAATGTTTTTGAAGATTAATTGAAAAAAAATCACTAATTTCACTGGTCAAACAATTTTTTAAAAAACATTACAAAAAATATAACCTATATATTAATAATCCTTAAAGAAAAATTAAAGTAATATGTTTGAAAATACACTGTAGCAAATTCGGAACAGTTTCTTCAAATATATCTCAACTTATATCAATTTAAACTTGATCAAACATGAAAAAAGTCATCACTATGGAAAATGACTTTCAAGTTACGTATTCAGGCAATTTTATACAGAAGCTTAATATTGAATCCATTAAAATAATTAGTTATACTTGACATAGAAATATCAGTTTTGCGTCGTAAGATTCAAAATAATTTTTTTTAAAGCAATAAAATATTGTTTGATATTTTTGATGATTATTAATATCTCTTTAATCACATCCAGGTGAAATTTGTTTTACAATAATAAAGCTATTTATTCATTTACGTTAAGCATTTACAACATATATTCAGCGATAAAAATAACTTTTACGTAGCTTACAATTAAAACAACTGAAGCTCGAACGGTAAAACAAAAATAAGATTTTTAACGAAAGCACTTTCAACATCGAAAGAGTTGCCAAAACGCATACAGCCCGACATCGAAATACGAAAAAAATAAAACTTTGATGCAAAAAAGGAAAAACTTTGATGCAAATATAAACGAAGCCAATTACACAACGGCCAGTAACGAAAATTTAGGAAAGCATCGTTATATCGTTCAAGAGTTCGACGTTGACTACGCACTTCAACCGTGGAGAAATGCATGACATATTTTTTTTTAACATCTGGAAAGGGTTTTACATATGTGTGTAAAGCTTTCAATACTAAAAAATAGGGTTCCGTCAAGAAATAAACGGATTGTATGTAGTAGCTATGTTAAATTTAAAGTTAGTTGTTGATATTTGTATGTTACAGATAACAGGTTTAATAGTAGTTCTGTAAGCAGTAAACCTCACGATTAAGGTGTACATACACACTATAAAAAACGAAAATCGGCAAAAAATTGAAAAATATTTTTTTGGTTCTATAGTATTCCCCAATTCAGTATCTTTCAGATGATACCAAGATTGAATAAATATTCCAAAAACTTTTTTATTTACAAATTGTTATTCTATGGCCGCGCTTGCAATGGCAATATGTTTTGTAAACTTTACACTTGATTTCTGAAGAACTGTATTTTTAACATATGTCCCTTCATTCGAAACATGATAACTCAAGTTTGCTTGTACATTTTGAGAAAATTATTTTTTCTTTTAAATTTATATTAGTTGTAAGATGTTATGACCCTCCATCAAAACGATTTGTTCAAAAAATAATTTTTAATAGAATTTTAAAGTTGAAAATTTGAATAAAAAAGTGTTTTTTTAGGGACTGTCGAGGTAAAAAATTATTTAAAAAACAAACTTTTAATGCTATAATCTTTTTGGAAGGTCATAACATTAAGAAAGATACTGTGAGTAATTTCCAACAAAAAATATGCTTCTAGATTAATTACAACTTGCGTAATCACGTTTGAAAAAACATGCTAATTAACATATAAAATGCTAATTAGGTAATTTGTATTTTATTTTATTCAGAATTTTTTTAAATGATTCATCACTATTTTTAAGGTGTTTTCCTACACGAAAAAACTAGATTTTTAAATTCATAAATAAAAAAAAAATGTTCAAGTGTATACGTACACCTTAAAATAACAAATTTATTTTATTAAAAAAACCCACATATGTCATGTTTAATGACTTTAAAGAACATTTCTGCCAAATTTGAAGAAAATCGAACAACGCATTTGGTCGTGACTGCGTAACAAACAAATTCACAGACACACAAACAGACGAAATGCCGAAAGTTCAATTAAAAACATAACCTCGTTAACGCTTGGACAATTAGACGATAGTCAAGTTCGTGTAAAGGATGGAACTATGTAACTAGTAGTTCTGGGAACAGCAGAAGTCGGACATGTAAAATAAAGCATATCGTTTTTAATGACTTTAAGGATATGCAAAATTTTATGAAAATCGAACAACACGTTTGGTCGTGAATGAGTACATTGCTGTGATAGCAACAAACAAGTAAGTAGTTAAGCAAATAACAAAGTAGTTAAAACGTAGGATTTTTTTTTATAATTTGTAGTTAATTATAAAAACAATGAACGTCTCCCAACAATGCGTGACAACCCTGTGTAAGGACATGTTCTAATAAAGAATATATGTATATCTAGATTGCATATGTATATGGCATATATGCATGTCATATGTGTATGTCACATGCATATGCCATATGTATATGTCACATGCATATGACATATGCAAATGTCATATGCAAATGTTATATGTGTCATATGCATATTGCATATACATATGGCATATGCATATGGTATAAGTATGTGACATATGTATGTGTATATGGTATATGTATGTAAATATTACATGTGTATATGATATATGTATATGAATACGGTATATGTATATGGTATATGTATATGAATATGGTATATGTATATGAATATGGTATATGTATATGAATATGGTATATGTATATGAATATGGTATATGTATATGAATATGGTATATGTATATGAATATGGTATATGTATATGAATATGGTATATGTATATGAATATGGTATATGTATATGAATATGGTATATGTATATGAATATGGTATATGTATATGATATATGTGAATATATATTGCATATGCTTATATATATGTCATATACATGACATATGTAAATAAACATATGCATACTTTTTCGTGTATTTCTTTCCAATATTCTAACTTACAATATGACGAACTGTACTACTAGAAACCAATTGTATATTGGGATATTAGTATTTTGTTGTGCATGGTAAACATACAAACATTTCTCCGTTAACTATATTTTGTCTTGTAATTTATTGTTGTTTTATTTCATACAAAATACAGAAGTTAAAGTATTTTGAAAACGCGGAACAAAAAAAAACCGTCTTACGATCTTTCAAAAAAAATCTTAAATCAACCATTTTAAAAAGCATTTCGACAAGAATCACAGAATAAATATCCATTAATGGAGCATCTTTCACGAACGAAAGGAAAGTATTGCCTACATTAAAAAACAACCATTTACAGGAAAAAAAAACTGAAAAGTCTATTAAGGAAGCAGCGTTACTTGAAGCATCGCTTGAAATTGGACAATTTAAACGGGCAATACGTTCCCATTGCAGAAGTGTATAACATTTATGTTGTACATCCCTTTGCCAAAGGGGGCATATATCTTTTTATATAACCAAAAGAAAAAATATCCCTGAAAAATGCCTGCCCAGCACGATCGTTGCTACAAAGAACAGGTTAGCGTGACACCAGGATAGCTAGCTTGTATGCGGACTTGAGATTATTGCCAGGACCGGTAGTTCCATTGTAGCACGCAAAGGTTCGGGAAAGGTATACAAATCCAGGTGAGTGAAAAAGAACCTAATTTTGCGTTTTTGAAATTACAATCGGGGCGCAAATCCTCACAAAGAACAAGAGTATGATGAGTTCGTGTAGAAGCGAACATCTGCTTGATGTATCTTCTTTTATTGTAATCACTGGGGCTTTTGTTCGTGTTTTTTCCCCGCCATTTCTTCCATTGGTACAATGGGGAAATGTTGTTTACGATTCTTTTATTTACGTGCTATTTGTATGGCATGGAAGTAAATTACTTCCCGAGAAAGTTTATTAACTAGAAAACAATAGACTGCGGTGGGGTGTGCAGACAATTTTTAAGAGTAAATAAGCGAAGTTTGTTGTGGAGGACCTCTCAAGTTTCAGGAAATAATTTAATTGAATTATTTTATTCGAAACGCCCACAATCACTTCTATGAGTCATACTTACATAAAGAAAAGTATTCTATTGAAGAGTTCTCACTATTGAATTAAGAATGTTATGAAAAGAACAATAATATTGTTTTAAAAAAATAAACACTATTTTTAACATGTATGCAAACTTAGTTTGAATATACATGCATATAATTAAATTTAGAGACACTTTTGCATGTATAATTTCGAATAAATATGCTATAGTTTTAAAATGACTCCTAGTATTGACAAAGAAAGTGGATTTAAACTATACATGGATAAACTTAACTTAATTTTAATACAAAATTTATAAAATTTATATCGGCATATGGTAAATATTTTGTAACTGTACTACAGGTACAATTATTTTTAAAATAAAATTAGCTCTGCCATTTTTACCAAAATATTAGCTAAAATTTCACACAATGAATATAAAATCTTATTTTAATGCTGTTTCTATAGCTGTCAAAGTAAAATTTATAATAAAAATATATGGGATATCAAAGAAAAAAAGTCAGAATAGAAACTTCATCATTAAAATTCTAAAATTGAAGGCTTTTTAAATGAAATTAAAACCAAAAAACTTGATTGAATGTGGTTTTTTGAAATTGTAATATAATTTTAAAAACATCATAATTTGTTATTGTATATCGTATTGGATAATATGTTAATTATGCATGATCCTAATCTTTCGGCGCCATATTTTTGAAGTATTTTTTTAAGCTATACCACAGTTAAAATGAAAAACAATTTTTAAACCAATTTCAATCTGTCTTTTATGACTAAACTTTAATATATCTTAAAAAAAAAAACTTTACAGTTCTGCGTACAGCAATGTTTACATTTTTGTTGTAATTATACTAGAATTATTTTAAATAATTTTTTTTAAATAGTACATTACATACACTAAATATACGAGTGTTAGGCTATAAAAACTGTTGAAATGATGTTTTTTATAAAAAAATATATACTTGGAAAAATTATATAAAAAAATAACCAAGCCTTGAATACATAAATACATGGGTTAATATGTGTAAAACAGTTCAATGAATACACAAAACTATCACCGAGTGTTTAAGTTTAATAGTATATTTTGTATGTGTTCCTAAAGAAAAAAAAACGTAGTTTTGTGAAAATGAGGATTTAATGAACAATTTTCTTATGTTTTAGTGCATACAGTACAATGTTAAAATATATATATTTCACATATTTAAACAGTGCTGTATGAAAAATAGATTTAAGTTTTAGAAAATATAAAAATCTCAAAATCCAATTTTTTTTTTAAATTTGCGTGCACCCCCCCCCCCCCCCTCTTCCGTCCTCGGGAGGTTCATATATTAGATGCCTTTAAAGCAATCAAGAAAATAGCAGACCCAAGCTTGCAAGCAAAATAAATGAACAAAATTGAATAGTTATTATGAGTTATGAAATAGAATATGTTAATGAATGGAACTTATCAGTTGAATATAACATTTCATTTAATAGACCAGGCTATTGAATGGAACAAGTTGATGAATAAAACATAATAATGAATAATACGGGTTATTGACTGGAACGATTTGTTAATTATAACGGTTTATTTAACAAGACGTTTTATTATCCCTTTGTACTCCGCTGTCTTCTCTCAAGGGATAACATAACAATCAGTTTTAATTGTTTTTGAAAAAATATTTTAAGTTCATAACCTAAAAAATATTGAAATTTTTATGTTCATTAATTCGTAAAAAAATATTTATAACTTAATTAAAAAATTTATTCATACGTTTATAAAACAAATATTAAAGCTTCAGAAACTATTAGCAGTTTAGTTTTAGGAAAATTTATTACAAAACTTTAGCATTTAAACGTGACCAAAATTAAAAAAAAAAAAATATTTTGAGTAAATGGAGAATGTTGCAGACGAAAAGTAGGTAGACATATTATAAATGGTATATAAACATGCAAAAAACACATGTTCTCTTTCTTCTACTGCTTTGAAATTTTGTACACACCTTCTTAAGGGGGACCCGAGCCCCAAATTCCGGAAAAATTGCTAATTTTTTTTCCTTCATAAAACGATGCTAAACGTACTTAAGAAGATGTGTAAAAAATTTCAAAATAGTAAAAGAAACAGAACATATGTTTTTATTAGATGTTTATATACCATTTATCATCTTTCTACATACTTTTCGTCTGCAACCATCGTCATTTACACAAAATATTTCTTTAAAAATTTTGGTCACGTTTAAAATGCTAAGGCTTTGTAAATAATTAACTTAAAATTAAACTGTTAATAGTTTCTGAATCTCTAATATTTGTCTTAGAAACGTATGAATAACTTTTTTAAATTAAGTTATAAATTATATTTTTACAAATTATTAAACTTAAAAATTTGAATATTTTTTGGGTTGTGAACTTAAAATAAACTTTTGAAGACAATTAAAACACAAATCTGAAAATGTCTATTCATACATCTCTAGTATATACTTTGACGTTTTTTAATCAATTAAAACAATTTAAAAACATTAAAAATTGAAAGAGGATAAAGGGCTTTTTAAAAAAGTTTTTTTAAGCTTAAAAAACGATTAAAAAATAACAAAAAGAAGTTTTTAAAATATATTTTTCTTCAACCATGTTAAATATTGTACAAGTGTTATTAAAAAAAAACATTATTGAAAAGAATATTTTTTAAATAGGTCTTTCCGTAGAATATGTTCTTTATATAAAACAGATAATTGAATATAACTTGCCATTAAATAAAGTACTTTAGTGTTTTATTGTATTCTATGCTAATGCATACATACAACCATAAGTACACATTTATTAACGAATAAAGCATATTCACATCTACAATCAAATATAATTTAAATAATTTCATACCTGCTGAAGATTCGCTTAAACAAACTCGACAATAAATCGATAATTTAATATTAATACTCAAAAAGAAACATCCACATTTACTACCTCACGATGTTAAATTAAATGGATTATACTCCGAAAAAGAACCCTCCACGTAATTCTTTTTAATAAATTTATAACATAATGAGATTTCAATATCCAGCTCATAAAGTACAACAATATTATTCCCTCCCCAACACCAATATAAAACTTTAAATATAATTTTAATCTTTTTTTCCCGTCGTCGTTTCTTCTCTTTGATGATATCTGAGGAAGAATTAAAACTTTCCGATTTCGAACGTCGGATGCATTTTTCTATCGTTTCGCAAGAACGGAAATGGAGTTTTCTATTGGGAAAGGAAATGTATAGTAAAATTGGAAGATATGACTCAGAGGGTAAGAATGGAGATTCTTGAAACAGTGACATACTTATTATTTGCATTCCGTAGACGGAATTGAATCGTTTATTTCTCTAAGTGAGATTCATTTTGTTATACTAAAATGCAGAAGAATAGATTTATCTTGCAAAAGAATTCCCCTATTCTCGTGTATTGTTCTAAAGGCGAATTAGTATTTTCCATGATGATAATATAAATTAAACAGTTTATAATTGAATCTAATAAGCGAAGAAGCATATTTTTACATGTATTTTTGTATTTACAGACACTTGTTATTTAAGTGAAATTTTAAAATGAATTAATTTACTTAAACTTATTAATTTTCTTAAACTTATTAATTTACTTAAACTTATTAATTTACTTAAACTTATTAATTTACTTAAACTTATTAATTTACTTAAACTTATTAATTTACTTACCCCTATTCTCGTGTATTGTTCTAAAGGCGAGTTAGTATTTTCCATGATGATAATATAAATTAAAAAAAATTTAATTGAATCTAATAAGCGTAGAAGCATATTTTTACATGTTAATTGTTTTTAGAGACACTTCTTATTTAAGTGAAATTTTTCAATTAATTAATTTACTTAAACTTATTAATTTACTTAAGCTTATTAATTTACTTAAACTTATTAATTTGCTTAAACTTGTTAATTTACTTAAACTTATTAATTTACTTAAACTCATTAATTTACTTAAACTTATTCATTTACTTAAACTTATTCATTTACTTAAACTTATTCATTTACTTAAACTGATTCATTTACTTAAACTTATTCATTTACTTAAACTGATTCATTTACTTAAACTTATTCATTTACTTAAACTTATTAATTTACTTAAACTTATTCATTTACTTATTTTTACATGGAGTTTACCATTATTGACAATAAAGTATAAGAATAAATTTAAAATACATTTTAACAAATAATAGAGTTTTATGTATAAAAATATATATACTATTAAAATATCAAAAACAGTCTGCATATTAGACAATAACTCTATGGACCACTTAAGACCATTTAGCGTACCACCAGTAGTCTCCAGGACCACGAGTTGGGTAAGTAATGCTCTAAATAAATATGTATAGTGTTATACGGTGCACTGTGGTGTTACTCTGACTAGGCTACCATGGTAAGGCACAACATTTGGCTAACCATTCTATCACAGGCATGTCTAGTACACTCCTAAAAATTATTACGACCTTGCACCAAAATTTGATACTCATTTAGCTGCATCTATTTGGTGCTTAGTTTCACCATTTTACGGTGCTACTACGGATACCATTTAGTGGTGAAAAGTTGCACCAAAACTCATAACGTTGCATAAAACTCAAAACTCGAGTTTTCTTAGTATTTTAGTAGTAGCATTTTTGTAGCGAAGCTTGAAATCCTAGATCACAACTTTTTTACTTTTATTTGTCAAGTCCACCAATCGGGCTCGATTTAGGAATCCTCTGAATGATAGCTAAATGCCTTAATCCACTCGGCCACGGAGGTTCTTGTTCGCCTGCGTCTTTCTTGGATGTGATTCCTCAGATTGTTGATGTAGCAACAGCAAAAATTTCGGTTGCAGTTAAAGAGGTTGAACTGATTGTCCGTGAAACCTCCGTTTTTTTCCAATAAAGGATTTTTGGTTCAAACTAGATTCCACCATTATATGGTGTAATTTTGCTGTAGACCCCTGTTTTGCACCAATATATAGTCGTCGTTGAACTGAAATTTTTAACGGTGTATATAGACTGAAGTAAACCAACGGTTATTTTAAATATTCATCGTTTGTCGACATATATCTCCTGATGTTGACTATAAATACCGGATTCACATTGTAAAACACTTAAATTTTTTAACAGTTGAATATTATTATAATGTGCTGTAATTAAATAATTTTATCTATACATAAAACTTCTATCTTTTTTTAATTTATGTAAATACATCCTAAGTACAGGCATTAATTTCAATTACGTTAAACTAAGTACTTCAATGAGGTTATATTAATATGGCAGCTTAACTAATCAGTTAAAAGTCTGCTGTAAACTGCATATAATTTGTATATTTTGGGAACAAATACCTTGGTTTTTTAACTATTTCACATTGAACCTTAGAAAAACTGTTGATTCAGTTTTCAGTTTGTTTGTAAAAAAACTTTCTTGTTCATCAAAATAAAATAAATGTTTTATTACAATCTTTCTAAATGTTATTTGTTGACTTTTTTTAGCTGGTTGAATAATTGTCGCACAAGCGCTACACAATCGGCTATTATACAGCACTTTTTTAGGTGGGATAAACACACACTATATGTAAACTATACATTATACATTTTAAGACGATTTCTCATATTCAAATTATTGCATATATATATATATATATATAAGCTAATGTATGTAAAAATGTAATAGAACTTGTGAGCAGTAGTAAATTTAACTTTGAAATAAAAAAACTTTAGTCTGATAAAATATATCCGTCATTATGTTTAATTAATATTTACTTTAAATCAATTCGTTAAATAGGAATCATTCCATTTTACTGATTGCTGATTCATTGCGATTTTTAATCTTCACACCAAACCAAATAGAAACTACTGCTGAATTAAATGATCCGGAAAACGCTTACTGACTGCAATCACCATTACTCAATTTGAATGAAAGCAGCATTAATTCTCAAAACGTAATGTTTACGCGGACAATTCCCAGGTAATAATTCCATCTCGTTATCCAACACAATTCCATAGAGGTTTTTCCATAAGAATTCGCTACTTTTCATTCCCGGGGGAGGTCAAATAATCGTTTGCACTCCCCCCTAAAAAACACCTTTGTAACAATAGCAAAGTATTTTTTTTATACCTTTCCAATAAAAAAAAATGAGCACTACTGCGTTACGATTGAATGGGAAACCTAGCTTAGCATAATAGCGGTAGCAATTATTTTAATTCCGAAAAGTAGCGTTTTTTGCTTCGATTTACTCTTTTGCATTCGCGGAGCGTTTAAATTGGCAAAGGGGAAAATTGTGTCTTTATATTCAAGAAATAAACTAGTGTAAATGAGTGTAATGGCGTAGGAAAGGAAGGGCTCAGGGAGCTCTCTGCTTGGAAATTTAAATAATTTTTCCTGTGCATACTCTTTTATATATGCAGGGGGTTTAAGAATTATCTTTACAATTTTGCCACGCAATAAAACCTAAGAGAAATAAGATAGCTAAATTATGTTGTTTGTACATGTACCAGCAACACATGCAATTTTATTTGTACATAGTTAAAAATAATAATAAAAAAAAACTGCGTAACTAAAAAGTGTAAAAAAAAGTTTAACCAATAATGCACTATTCTAAAACTATTAACGCACCAATACACCATCAACATATTAAGTTTTCTCCTGAGATTGGGTATATGAAAATTAAATATGCAAAGTTTATACAATTTACAACTTTACCACGCAATTAAACCTAAAAGAAATAAGATAGCTAAATTATGTTGTTCGTACATGTAATAGCAACACATGAAATTTTATTTGTACATAGTTAGAAATAATAATAATAAAAAAATTGCGTAATTAAAAAGTGTAAAAAAAAGTTTCACCAATAACGCACTATTCCAAAACTATCTACGCACCAATACACCAAAAACGCATTAAGCTTTCTCCTACGGATGGGTATATGAACATGACATATACAAAGTTTATGTAATTTACAATTTTGCCACGCAATAAAGCCTAAAAGAAATAAGATAGCTAAATTGTGTTGCTTTTGCATGTAATAGCAACACAAGAAATTTTATTTGTACGAAGTTTAAAAAAATAATAATAAAAAAGTGTAACTAAAAAGTGTAAAAAAAAGTGTAACCAATAACGCACTATTCCAAACATATTAACGCACCAATACACAATCAACGCATTGAGCTTTCTCCTGAGGATGGGTATATGAAAATTACATATACAAAGTTTATATAATTTATAACTCTGCCACGCAATAGAGCCTAAAAGAAATAATATAGTTAAATTATGTTGCTTGCATATGTAATAGCTACACATGAAATTTTATTTGTACGCAGATAAAAAAAAATATAATAAAAATAAAATGTGAACTAAAATTTAATGTGGTGTTACGGTTACATGTACAAGCAACATACTTTACCTACCTTATCTCCTTTAGGTTTTATTGCGTGTCAACTTTGTACATATAATTTTTAAATACCCATCCTCAGGAGAAAGCTCAATGTGTTGTTGGTGTATGGGTGCGTTAATAGTTTTGGAATAGTGCGTTATTGGTTTAACAAAATTGTTGAAATTTTAAGACATGTATGCTCATTATTATTTAATTAACAAATAAAGGATAATTAATTGTTAACTAACATAACTGTTCATTAACATTATTTTGTTATATTAATGTTAAATGTTTTGTTCATGGGCCTTGTTGCGTTCAATTTTGCCCAATTTTGATTCAATATTTAGAATCTACGACAATATTTATCGTTGAATATTAATTTGCAAGTCAGTTCATATAATATCATTTGGTTAAGTATTTTTTTAATTATGAATATCGAAAGTTTAAAACTCGTAATGTTAAATGAAGTTCTTAAACTTTTAATCATATCTTTCGAAATAATAATTTTATTAAGCTGATATTTTTATCTGTGTTACTTCTAAACGATCCAAATAAAATACACTAACTTTCATTACTTATATGTATATTTTTTAATTTTATTTAAATTAGGATATTAATATTCATAAAATTTATGAATAGCAACCATGCTATATTTTGATAGTGATGGATTAAAAAAAACGCTTTATATGCATATCTAATATTTCATGATTTTCCTCTTTGTAGTTTTTTTGCTATATTAAAATGTGCATAAAATGATCATTTCAGGGGTCATACACAAATTTAAAATCTACAGAACTTAGCAGAAATCTTCACTAATTTTGAGAATTAAAAGTGCTGTGATCGCGTTGGCATAAAGTTCTAAATTCTTATATAAAGGCGATGAGTGGGGGAATGATTGACCACAGGAAAAGAAGAACCACGGCTAACACCAAAACTTTTTCCACCCGAGTCCTTCATTTCGTCCAACTAATACTTTGTTCAATGTGGAGGTAGCCCCTCAAATAAGATCAATACATATTTTCTAATATCTATGCATATAAATGTAAGAAATTAACGAAAATTTATATTTAGAATATTTTGAGGGCGGGGAACATTGCTGCGATATCAAAAGTAGGTGTTGCTATTGAACATTTTAAAGTTGATGCGGATTTGAGTATGAAGATAGTCCCTTATACAATTTTTTTGTATATCAATGTATAGTAGACTTTATTCCCTACAAAATGGTAGGTTAAGTTTAGCTCAACTATAAAAACTAACGAAATAATCATTGGTGGTTCGTTTTTTTTCCCCCGGCTGTACATTCGGAATGAATAAGCAAAGTTTCATATATCATAGACATACACAACATTCTAATCCGTGAACTTTTTTCTAATGGACTCTCATCATTCATTCCTTTTTCCCAATTTGATATAATAAATATACAGCCCATAAAGAGTTAAGAGATCTCGAATTTAACAAAAATTGGGACATTATGCTTCCCCCTTGTGCTCTTCAATCACTAATTAATAATTAATAACGTTTAACTTCATTTTACATAGGATAAAAAAAATATTGAACTCACGTGATTAGATCAATATTTTGACAACGTATTTTTTTTAAGTTGTTGAAGTTGTGCAATTTGTTGTATTTGATTTAAGCACATTTTTCTGACGCCATTTTATATTACTTACACTATTTTTTTAATTGCATTTTATTTTAACTTTTTAAAAGGCGAGGGAAATACTTTTTTTATTAACACCAAGATAGCTTTAAAAAATACCCCAATTATTTAGATTTGAAATATGCGCAATGCTGGAGAAAATGCAGATACACATACGAAAAATACGCTTAAATATCACCTAAAACAATATTTCAGTTTTAATATTCTTCATTTAAATATATAATAGTGCCTAAAATAAAAATATGGCTCACATAACCATTGCATAAAGATTTCAGATATAAAGAAATAAAAAATAATTCACCGACCAGAACAGAAACCATTGTGATTGAATCAAAAACACTCCAGCTTAATACGAGCAATTATTTAAATGAAAAAGAGAATACCATTTTTTTTATCCCGAATCTACTCTTCCTTTTGAGTAAGCACATAATTTGGATCCCGAAAAAAAAAACGGAAAATCTTAATCTATCCCATTCCATTTTTTTTATACATTTATAAAAAAATCTTCACCAGTCCCCATCTGTGGTAAAAGCACGCTATTATCTCCGAAGTAAATAACAGTAATTATTCAGCACCGTCGAGTTTTTAAGAACAGAGTCGAGTTTAGAGTATCTATAAGTAACGGTAAATATACGAGTTTAGAGTATTTATAAGTAACGTTAAAGGGCATTGCGAGTATCAGCAAGGTACTCACGTAAATCCATAACGGCATATATGCAATTAGAAGAGCTCGGGTAGAGCTGTTGGGTAAATTTAACAGATTGCCCTTCTACCCCCAAAGAATTGGCACGCTCCGGGGTTACATGTGGGGTAAACTGGCATCGGGGGTAAATATCGGGGTAATGTTCCTTCAAAATCAGTATTTATCCCTTAGGAATAATTTGGATACTAATAATGTGAAAAGTACACAATTAGATTGATATATCGGGATAGTTATGCGAGTTATAGGAATTTAGAGCCGTTTTGTAAAATATTAAAGTATTGCGTTTATTCCTATTTGTGCTGTATGGAATAGTGGGATATTTGATTTTAAAGTTATTGTTTAACCCTCTATTGCATAGTGTATATATGCTACGCAACTCCAAATTGAACATTAGTTGCATCTATTAAGTTTTATGTGAACTATTATAGTACTGTCACGTAGGGAACCATGTGCCTAATTCTTTTAATCACCGCTAGGTCCCTTATCTTTATAAAAATTATTGTGATAAAGGCAATCAATTGCTTTGAGGTCTGTTGTTCTAAAACTGGCTCGTAAATATGAAGTTTTTCGTAGGTTGTTTTATTACTTATAAGTATAATCTGGCTCTACAAAGGTAAGTAGATTGCCAGAGGTATGTAGACTGTATTTAACAATATTTTCATACTTTTTGAAAATTATTTTAGCAATTACACATGATGTTGCATATACGCTACACAAGGGTTTTAATTAATTATTTATTTAAATAGGCACGTAGGATTTTTGTTGTATATTTTTCAGCGATCCAGGGACAAAGATAAAACGAAAAAAAAATATTAAAAAAGAAAATGTCATGCACTAGAGGGTTAACATTTGAAGCAATTATTGGATATTATTGGATTATGTAAAGTGTGATTTATTCGGGGATATAATCCACCTACTAAAAGTGTAATTAAATATAATTGTATTTAAGCGTAGGTTTTTTTTAAGCATTTTATTTCGTTAATAATCTTTTCAGTATAATACTTTCAAAAAGACACACTGTTAAAAATAGGTACTTAAAAATAAATAAAATATACTCATTTTTGATTGCATTTTATGCTTATCATTGCTCCGAATGCATAAGTTTCATTTTTGAAAAAGACATGCACTCAGAAATGAATAAAATGAGCAGTTGCTTGCCATACATAAATAACTTTCAATACATTTCAACAATTACAACCAGGACTTGCCGGGAACCGAACCCAATCCGTCTACCGCACCCAAGTCCAGCGCCTCAACCTACTAGAGCCGTGACCAACGAGCGGATAAGGAAGTTATAAGCAGAAATAATTTTAAAAAGGCGTGGCAAAAGAATGGGAAGTAAGATAATTGAGTTGTATAAAATACAGTTTCCATTTAAGTAATTGACATTAAATAATGTGGAAAACCATCTTCTGAACAAATATTTTAAGTTTGCCAGTTCGCTTTGTTAGGATGTCCATACTGCTTATTTTTTAGAAAGTACGAATACTTAAATTTGGGTACGTCATCGCTCATTTATGATGCAATTGTACTCAAAGAATAACGAGTACGTCCATGTACTCATATTTAAGCACATTATTTTTTTACAATGAATATTCGATATTTTCTTCGTTCTTCCCAGCAAAAAAAGTCAGCATGAAACCTTCATCAAAATTGTCAAGTTGAAGGTTTTTTGAAGGTTTTATAAAAGATATTGAAACAAAAAACTGCAGTTTTTTTTAAGTTTTTAATTTTCCTGCATAAAAACTTTAAAATATCTGCATTTTCCCTTCATGAAGGTTTTTTGCCGGTTTTTATGAAGGTTTTTTGCAGTTTTTATGAAGGACATTGAAACAAAAACCTTTAATTTTATAAATCTTCAAAAAAAAAAACTGCTATTTTCCTGCATAAAACCTTCAATTTCAAAATTTTGATGAAGGTTTTATGTTGACTTTTTTTGCTGGGTTCAGAATGTTTATAATAACAATCTAAAATTCGTCCTCTATAACTATGCTCACCTAAATTTTAAGAAGTGTAACTTTTCCATATGCTGACAGTTAAATCCCAGTTTGATTAAGGAGAAGGAATCCAATATCAATCAAATCAAACAATGCTATAATCCCATTTCTCTAGAGTTCTCTATAGAGTTCAAATTATCCATTGTGTGTTCCACTTGTCCCTGCTGAAGTAGCGTTATTACGACTCTCGAAGGGCTTTGAACACACGGAGAGATGCAAGATTAAATACGAAATCTCTATAGAGTAAATTCATTACACTGCACTGTGTTACGGAGACCCGCATTTGCTCAGCCAATTCATGCGTTTACGAATTGTTTGCGAATTTGTTATGGTAGCGGGTGGGTGTGTGCTAAGCAAATAACAAATCCATAGTTTTGCACTTTGTGAGATTTTGTTTACAGGAGTAAATAGTTGGGTTGTAAAGAATTACTATTATACATTTGGAAATTAGATCAATGAATTACCATTCCGTTGCTTATAACACTGCATTGTATTTCTATATAAAGATATTTCAGTCATTGATTATTCTACCTATATATGAGGATATTATTTTTATAAGGGAACGTGTAAAATTGTGGATGTAATTTGTTATATATTCATTCTTAGGAAAGTTTATATTTCGGTTGTGGCAACTGGATGTTTTTATGTTTTGAAAATTGATGGAACATGTTTTTTTCAGGGGTCTCGGTTGCCCAGTGGATAAAGGCATTCAGCTGAGGATTGCTGGTTCGAATCCGTGCGGTGGACTTGACAAAGAAAAGTAAAAAGTTGTGATCTTGTGATAGGAGGGTTGCCAGCTTCTCTTCAAAAATAGTAGAAAGTCGTCCAGAACATCCAACGAATTATACCGGCGTGTATACGGGACTGGTGCACGATAAATCTGATCGGGGTCCAAAGTCACGACGCCTATTGAAGGCGTGGGGTGCCAGCTCAGGTGTTCCCTCGTCATCTGTCCTTGGTTCTAAAACAAGGAGGTGCAAGAATGAATGTGTGTGTGAATGTGTATGTGTCTGTGATAAGAGTCTCAAATCGAGGACAGGAAGAGGCAGCCGAAAAACGTATAAACCAAACATGTTTTTGTGTCGGGTATTTGTTTGAAAAGTAAATGTTTCCTTTATGTAATAAAAAGTTTATTTTTTAAGGTACAAGTGTTTTCGATCCTTAACTATAAATCATTACTAATCAGTAAGAGTGTGCTTGTAGCGCAGATTATTTTGGTAACCTGCAACATTTTATGGGTCCGTCATCACGGAACATCACGGAAATTTACATAAGTTCAATAGCTTACAGAACATTTTTTGCATTTTGAACACACATTGCATTGGATTCAACGGGGATAACGAACTGTGACCTTCGAGAGAGCGCTGTTCCAATGTATTGACACTTATGGAGGTGGTGTCGGGTGCCAGCTCAGGTGTTGTCCTCATCATCTGTCATTTAAAAAAATACTAGGCAGTGCAACCGGGTCTTTCCTTCGAGATAGACCCCGAACAGTAGCCAATAGGCCACTGCGCAACTCTACTGCGAAGTTAATTAACCATCAAAGGCTCTTTAAATTGTCTTTTTGTGGAATTTTACGCTTTGCGGTCGTTTAATGTTTGCTATTTACGTTATTTCTATGGAAACATTACTTTCCTGGTTTTTTTTAAGGAGGTGTTCTTTAGCGTGTTATTTTTTATGTTACATGTGGAAAATTGTAAAAACTAAAATTTATGCTTACAGCTGAATGTTTATCTCAGTATGCCAAACGTATATTTAGTGGTTTATGAAATTTGTCAAATGTTTGTCAATGATGCGAGTTCAATGGCTTACATTAGGTGCCAGCTCAGGTGTTGTCCCCGTCATCTGATCATGATTAAAAAATACGAGGCAGTGTTCCGGGGTCTTTCCTTTGAGATAGACCCCGAACCGTAGCCAACTATGCAGTTCACTATGCACTATAGCACACTATGCAGTTCTAGGGCGGCGTTTTTTATCAAACCAACTGAGCAAACACTGCTTCATTTTTCGCTTTACAACACAATTAAAGCGATTCACTTTTGTTTTCCCGAATTCTACATTTACAAGTAAGGCGCTTTAATTTCGTCGCCAAGTAGATCCGAGGAAGACAAACGATCCGTTTTAAAAATAAGCCCATCATATACACTTTTGTGTAATGAACGAAAATTGCTAGTTGTAATTTATTTAAATGTGTAACAGAAACATTCTTTTTAAACTAGCTCCATTTTCTAGCTCAAACTTCGCAAATACAGTAAGTAAATAATCTCATTTACCTATTATTTAAATCAGTGTTTTTAAACAGTAGCTAAACAAAATAGTGTATCTTTAGTTCTACTCCTTTCAGTTCCAAATTTGTTTATCTAATTGGATGGTGAAAGTAAAAGTGCTGTAAGTCACAGTCTGACCTAGACCACTTTTGCGCCAGTTGTATCAACAATCATGGTTACTGAACTTACTACCTGGTTACTAACAAAAAATTAACACAGCTATGAGAAAAGTGGTGTAAACGTTTGACTTAAACCATTAATACTTCCATCGCCTCAAATCCAAATGATTCCAATTGGCATGGCCGGTAATATAAGAGTTAAAATATATTCGTTAATGAGACTGACGGTTAACCGAGTGACGGATAATTAAGTTTTTACACCAGTTTGATACTCTCTATGCGTTACATCACTTTTCGGAATACAGCAGTAGCAATAGAACGCCAAAAGTGCTCATGAAACATGACAAAATACAAGATTAAATACGGAATCTTTCTGCGGTAAATTAATTACATTGTTGCATTGTTATAAAGGTTTCTTAACTCGAACCTCTAGGCGCCTCCTAGAATGGCCAACGTGTGAACTTCCTATGTTAGCGTGCACCAGGGTAATAAAGAACGAACCACTCGTACTCTTAGTAGGCTGCATTAATCTAGAGCTTGATGTAAACAGCTTCCTTAGCTCACAATTAATAGGGAAAATATTACTTGATTAGGGACTGTATTTTAAATGAAGTGTCCTGCCCGGCAGAAGAATTGGCATAAAACCTTTGTCAAAATCCGGCATAAAACCTTCATTAAACTGCATGTTTTTAAGTTTATGCAGTGTATTTGCATGTATGTTTACTACATGTCCTTTAAATAACCTGCATAAATAAATTTTAAATAACCTGCATTTTATAAAAGATATTGACACAAAAAAAGTAAGTTTTTTTTTTTTAAGTTTTCAATTTTCCTGCATAACACCTTTAAAGAAATGCATTTTTACTTCAATAATTTCAGTGTTTCAAAATTGAAAGTTTATTACAGATTTTATGAAGGATGTTGAAACAAAAATCTGTAATTTAATCGAACAAAAAAAAATTGCAGTTTTTCTGCCATAAAATCTTCAATTTTACAAATTTGACAAAGTTTTTATGCTGACTTTTTTTTCTGGTACATAAGTAGTTGGGATCTCAAATTCAACAAACAGTGGACCCTCATAACTTTTACACTGGACGTTAGTTCGACAAAAAAATTGTATACACTGTTACAAAAAAATTTAAACTAAATAATACCCCATCAAACAAACACTAGTTCATTTTTCACTGTTTCTATTTCTTTTTAATGGATTTTCCAACATCAGTACAATGATTTTAATGATAAAGCACTTAATATATTGCATCTAAAATAATACAAGAGTCTGTGCATCGCAAATTACCTGTTTCTTCTGCGAATAAAAGACTGGCAATTTATATATAAGTACTATTCATTTTCGAGAAGTGCATTTCAGTCTCGGTCTTGTAAAACTCAATTTAGTTTTTTAAATGATTTTAATAATTTTAGAAATATTGCATAAGGAACATCTTACAAAAAATTTCCACGATCTAACTAGAACGTGCCTTTGTAGCTTAGCATCGGGGGTCCGATTCCCGTCTGGAACCACTCAATTGTTTTTAAATTTATATACCATAGCGGGTTCCCCAGCAACGCTGGGCCAAACAACTAGTCCTCAAATAAAACATAAAATGCCAAAAAATGCTTACATTTAATAAATCGCACCGTATTCTCTACAACCCCGCAAATCCCATTTCTTCAAGTTAACTAAACAAAAGTAGATAACAAATGACCCAAGATTTCCGCTACAACGATACCAAACAAAGATTTCAGTAATTCACAAAATCGCCCCCAAACAAATGACCGGGATTGCAGACAAACCGCAATCCCCCCTTCGAAGCGAAATGTCCCAAAGGCCTTCCAAGCAGCTGGGGCAAGGACTTAAGGCTCATCTGGGTCATAATGTTCCCACAAGCCACGACATTTATCCATAGACAAAGCATTATGATATTATGGCCAGGATTATGGCTACCCACTCCATGCCGTATCCTGCGCTTCGTCTCACTTATTGAGATAGCTGTGTTTTACCTACCACCTGCCTCTGTGGCTTCGTTAATCATTGGTTGATAGATCGGTGCGGTTGCACTCAATTTATCACTGGACAAAAAACAGTGCCTCTAGATTGGCGGGATGGATTGGCCAGGAAATTCTTCGGGTATTTTAGGGGTGTATGCTTTTTTTTATAGGGGAGCGTGTGTGGGAATTGGGTGTTTCTTTAGAAAGATAGTCGAGTAAATTAGGTATGTTAAATCTAAATGACAAACTACTCGTAAAACGTTTTAAGCAAATTTACTTTGTGTTTAAAGCAAAAGGATTGTATTTAACTTTTATGGGTCTAGGTTTTAGAAAAGCCATTGAAAATACATTGACTAAAAGGCGCCTTATTTCAGAAAGGAGGATTCCGAGGATTCCTGGTTCGGTTCTAGGCGGCGATGGACTTGACAAATAAAAGTAAAAAAGTAGTGATCTTGTGATCGGAGGGTGGCCAGCTTCGCTACAAAATACTAGAATTGTCGTCCAGAAAATCCGGAAAAATCAACGGCGTGTATACGGGACTGGTGCACGATAAATCTGATCGGGGTCCAAAGTCCCGACGTCTATTGAAGTCATTGGGTGCCAGTTCAGGTGTTTCCTCGTTATCTGCCCATGGTTCTAAAATAACGAGGTTGCATGTATGAAGGTGTATGGTAACTTAGTTATAACGATTCAATTATCTTACTTCCCATTCTTTTGACACGCCTTTTTAACATTACCTCTATTTATAATTTATTCACGTCGCTCTGGTGGTACAGGAGATAAGGCCTTGGACTTCGGTGCGGACGACATCAGGTACACGGATTGAGTTTGATGTAATTTTTGAAATTTATTGAAAGTGATTTATGAAGGCAGCCTATGTAGGCAAGCAACTGCTCATTTTACCCATTGTACTCATTTTTAAGTACGTGTCTTTTTCAAAAATGAAACTAATATATTCGAAGCTATGATAAGCATCGAATGTAATCAAAAATGAGTACATTTGACTTATTTTTAAATACCTAATTTTAAAAGTGTATAATGAAATATTTGTTATAACAATTAGTTCTGAAATAAAAAAAATACTGTTATTTTATTAATACAGAGTTAAAGTTAATTTAAAGTTATTTTTTTCTGTATTTTAAAAATATTTTTACCAATATTCTGCTTGACGATACAAGAAATATCCGTAAAACAACTGAATATATTTATTTTATATTTCGTGTCTAATCTATTCCTAGAGAGACTGAAAGCACAGGAATTCGAATTGTCAAACTACACAAGAAGGTGAATAGTATTGACACAAATATATCATGATGAATATGCATCAAACAAAACAGAAAGTTGCTTTAAAGCCTTAAATCCAAGGACCATTTCCCTTTCCTTTTTTACATAAAATCTTTTCTAGTGAAAATGATTTTGGCATACGGATAGAAACGTAGTATTGGGATTTGCTGTTAGGATACACTTTGGAAACAATAAGAAAATATATTGAAGGAAATTTTCTTGGGATTTATGAACAGAACCCGGGATCTTCCAATGTATTCCAATCTTTAAAAATGTTCTGGATACATCCCCGAAGAGGGGATACACAGATTCAGGATTTCAAGAAATTGTATCCTTTGTTTCAAATGTAAAAGAAGAAGTTGCTTAAAATATTTCCGAATGCTGCATTGGATGTATATGTTAGAATTTGAATAGTATTTGAAGAGTTTTCATTTTAGTGATGGTTTATTTATATTTCCGAATTGTTAGATAATGTATTGGGAATGTGGGAAATGACAGACAATGGTTATTTTAACTGAATAGTTATGGGTGTTTCTTAACCCACCGGAACTCAAACGATTTTGGGAATTGTAATGTTGTTCTTTTTACGAAACTGTTATACGAAAAATATCATTTCGAAAATAGCTACAAAAACCAGTTACAACATATAATATTCATTTATTTAATGTTCATATTATATTACTAATAATGTACATTACAGGATATTTTTTATGAATTAATTAGAAACAAATCCTGAATTGCATGACGTAGTTAACCACGTGAAAGGAGTCAGACATGTTGGCTTCACTTTGAAGTAAGTAAGAGTGATGTCATGACTCCTCTACTACAAAAGATCCATGCTCGAAGTTCCACAGACAATACTTTAATTCATTTAAAATGTTTTTCATGCCTTGTATTTTTTAATGAATATTTGAATAAATTTCAAATTATATTTCTCCTTAGACCGATATATCGAAATTTTTTGTATAATAAGAGTTTCATTAACGGTCTATTGACGTAATCAATATCATATTAGGTATTATTTTATAACGTGTCAACAGCCATCATCTTTAAACAAAATTTTAAAAAATCTAAAGACGTCTTTATTTTTTTAAAGCGTCGTTTTTAATGACTTTAAGGAACATTCATTTCGAATAAAAATAAAAATCTAACAACGCGTTTAGTCGTGACTATGTAAAAAGAACGAATTTACAGACAGACGAAATGCCGAACGGTCGAATTAAAAGAGGACCTCACTCACGCTCAGTTTACACATATAACACAGTTTTCTACTAAAAGCTTTGGGAACAGTAGACCTAGCGACCAAAATAACAATAAGAAAGCTAATTTCTACATGAAAATTAACCACTTAAACGGCCATCTTGACAAGGAATCAAAATTAAAAAAAACGCATTCGTCGTTTTTAATGATTTCAACGAACATTTTTGCCGAATTTGAACCAAATCGAACAACGCGTTTGGTCATAAGTACAGACAAACAGAAAAAATGACAGACAAACAGACGAAATGCCGAACGATTGAGTTAACATAAGACCTCTCGGTTATTAAGGAAATTTTAGTTCGTATTACATGATTCAATCTCTCAAACATTCAATGACGCAAACTGCGACATCGTGGTTACTTTATTTTTTTTTCTTCATCTGGTGAATATTTTTATTATTAACCTTTTGCACTCCAAGAACTCTTTGCATTTTCCGTTCTTTCTACGGAACAGTTATTCATCTTTATGTTCTTTTCCCTAGAATTTGTTATGCTTATAGAAAAAAGAAACCTAATCTGTTTTGGATCTGCAAAAGAACGAGTTAAAAAAAATATCCATGTTTTTTAAACGCAAGATCATGCTATTCTCATTTATTTTAAAGAACAGGAAACCAAAAGAACGAGTCGTTATGTTGTCGCCTGAGCGGCGCCAACGGAGTGCAAAGGGTTAATCTTGCAATTAATAACAAAACTCAAGTACGTGGATATACTTTAAAAAACTATACCTATTTAAAAATCTCAGGATTTTTTAATTTTTTAGTGAAAATAAATTTTTACTCAAGGCGAGGTATTGTATTGAAAAATTTAACTGTCTTGCATGTAAAGCAACTTTACAATTTCTATATTTATCTGTATGCTGTTTGAGCTAAATTAGAACCTGTCGGAAAACCCACCATAAATTCCACATCCAAAACACTTTACCCATCAAATCTTCTTTCGACACAAACCCTACAATTCAACCATCCTACTATATAAAACTAACGATGCAAAATTGATGTCTATTCCCAATTAGGCAATGGAAATAAAAGCGGTCTTCCATTATACGCGCGTTTCCCCCATGTTCAAACAGCTCAGGCGCTTATTAATTTTAATTGGGAAGCGCTTGGAGCTCAATTTCCCCGGACAGTTCAGAATCGCTTCAATCCAATGAAAGCAAGCGACAGTGCTGACTGCAAGCATTTATCACTATTCGCAACATGCAGTTAATAGGGCTTGCAGTGTGCGCGCTCTTAAGATCCAGTGTTAATGGATGGGTTTCCATTTAGTGCAGGTGGATGCAAACTGACCGGGAAAGTCCTCTAGTAACTTAACCTTAATAATAGTTTTGGTCAGAGATTTAACAGTATATAGATCTTTAATAGATTTTATTATATTTATACCCCGTATATTAATAGATAACCTACATTTGGCAATAGGGTTATATATTAAAATCCGATTACGTGGATTAAACGCTCATTCCTCTTTATACTTTTACTAAAATCCATATTAATTTCATATATTGTTCTTTTATTCATGGGATTGGGACACATTTTACTATTTTTTAATTTTGCATTGTATTCTTTTTTTTATATATTTATGCGAAAAATATAAACATAATGACATGGTCAAACATTTAAAAATTTATATTTTTTTAAATGAAATTTACTAGAAGTGAACTTTCTTATTTTCATATAAGAAAATACATTCGTAAAAACTATAATTTTAATTATTTAGAAACAATAGAATGTGTTAAAAACTGTCTTTATAGCTTTTGATCCAATTAAATCAAGCGACAGTGATGACTGCAAGCATTTATCACTATTCGCAACAGGCAGTTAATAGGGCTTGCAGTGTGCGCGCTCTTAAGATCCAGTGTTAATGGATGGGTTTCCATTTAGTGCAGGTGGATGCAAACTGACCGGGAAAGTCCTCTAGTAACTTAACCTTAATAATACTGATGGTCAGAGATTTAACAGTATACAGATCTTTAATAGATTTTATTATATTTATACCCCGTATATTAATAGATACCATGTATTTGGCAATAGAGTTATAATATTAAAATCCGATAGTATATATATATATATATATATATATATATATATATATATATATATATATATATATATATATATATATATATATATATATATATATATATATATATATATATATATATATATATATATATATATATATATATATATATATATATATATATATATATATATATATATATATATATATATATATATATATATATATATATATATATATATATATATATATATATATATATATATATATATATATATATATATATATATATATATATATATATATATATATATATATATATATATATATATATATATATATATATATATATATATATATATATATATATATATATATATATATATATATATATATATATATATATATATATAGCTCGAAATTTATTATTATACTAAATTATGATGCAACTTCAAAAAATTTTAACAGGCTGAAACTATTACAAATTGAAGAAATTTGACTTTGTGGTAACATGATACTGGCTTTAAAAACGAAAAGGAATAGCCTTTTTTTTAAAGAATTAGTATTAAAAAATTAAATTATAAATGTCATTAACTAAAAAATATTTTTTTTACTATTTATAAAAATAAGTTTGATTTAATTTGCGTATAAAATGAGTAAATGAGTACAGAATTTTAATATAGCATTTCCACTGTTTTTTTTACATTTGATTTAAAATTTTAATGCAGATTCAAAAATTCATTTCAGTAAAAAATTTATTTTCCGGGGATATTTTTGTAGAAGGCCAATAATTTCGTCTTCATATAAAAATCTTTTAAAATGAACGTTATACAAATATTTGTAATAAAGCAAATAAAAAATAATTCGATTATTTTAAAATAATTATACAGTTTACATATAGCATCCAAATGACATTTTTATATCTATCATTACGAGACAAATTTCCATATATGCAAATTTACTATTATAACCCAAAACTTCCGAGTCCTTGCAAGTTTTAAATAATCCGCCTTATCTCCATCTAAACATGAGAAAGTCACACGCGTTTGGATAAATGAACATATTAACATTGCATCCAGAAGCGGAATACATAAATTTCTCAAAACAGATATGCGGCTGAAGGTAACCTTATCACACAATCTGTGTGTTTCGGGATACACAACGTTAATCCCATCGAAATCGCTCATAAATATTCCGATGAACACTCACACAACTTCTTGAATTATGGATGATTGTAAATTCGGGTTCATTTTACAGTGCTTTAACAAAGTTTTCGTCTTGAAAATCATATTTATTGTTATTCAATAACAATGTCAAATGAACGGAAGGGGATATAGAGCAAAAAAAAAATTAGTAGAAATTTTGTTGTTTTATTAAATTTGAAAATTTATAAAATGGTTGGATGAGATGCAAAAGCAGCTATATGCAAGAATTTTTTTGTCAATAAATAACGAAAGCTAGAAAATCTTTGAATGAAATGAAACTTTAAATGCAAAATGAAGAAAAAGTACAATAATGTTTCACTAAAATGTGTTTTTCGATGAAACGTTCTTAGATTACTGAATAATTTATAATCTACATTCTATTTTTCACATATTTTGTTTTTGCAAATGGAAAAAAAATCAGTTTGCAAATGTTTTCGATGCCATTTTGTTTTTGATCAAGAAGCAAAAAATGCTATATCCACATTCCAACCAAACAGAATATATATATATATATATATATATATATATATATATATATATATATATTAACAATTAATATGTTTCATTATTTATTAAATTTTAATAAATTCAGAAACATATTATTGATTCTTAATTAAACATATTAATTGTTTCTTCAATTAAAAATCAAAGTTATATAAAAATATGCCAATTTTTTTATAAAAAATCCATATTTGAATATGCCATTGTTAAATCATTTTTTATAACGAATATGTAATGCGCGTGTATTATTTCAGATTAAATACAAAATATTCAACGGTACACCGCTACATTCTTAGAATTCTTATTCCAAATAATATGATTATTATTTGATGTTTACGAATCTAGATATAATTGAAGAGTGCTCCTTTTCTAAATTGTTCTGTTCTTTATGACATAAGATACTAAAGAATTACATTCAAGAACAAATGTTTTGAAAAAAAATATATTAATTTAATAACATAGCAATACAATCATTGGAAACCACTACCGCATTTCATGTTTGTAGACCATATTAATCTTTTTCGTAATTAGATTTCATAATGAAATGCATTTTTAATGAAAACTATTCTGGAAATTGGTAATGTCTTTGAGACTGAATATAAACAATTTTACCACTGTGTTAAACGATTGAATGTCCTTAATATTTGTTGTTATAAGTATATTTCTGAATTAAAATAGACGAAATACAAACACACTACAATTTATGAAGCAATTCTTATTTTGGACAACAATTATTTGTGCGTGATAAATGTTACACAATTTTTAATTATATAAAGAATACAAATTATAAAGTAATAGGTATTACGATAAAATTATTTAAAGGATTAATTGATTAATAAAAATTTTAAACAGTTATCTATACAAAATTTTAGAAAATTTAATCTATTGTAAAAAGAGAAATTAATGGTTTTATATATTGTAAAAAGAGAAATTAATGGTTTTATCTATTGTAAAAATAGAAATTAATGGTTTTATCTATTGTAAAAATAGAAATTAATGGTTTTACATATTGTAAAAATATAAATTAATGGTTTTATCTATTGTAAAAATAGAAAATAATGGTTTTATATATTGTAAAAATAGAAATTAATGGTTTTATATATTGTAAAAATAGAAATTAATGGTTTTATCTTTTGAAATAAGATACTTGCAATCTGTTTTATTACCCTTTAAGACTGGAGTGGGGATTTTTAGTCAACAAAATATTGACGTGTTATTTATTTTCTCTTCTTCAAAATAAAAGAGAACAATATATTATTGAGAGTATAAAACTTATTCTCAAAAAATTAATAGAAATTATGTTGTTTAATACACTGTTAAAGATAAGTATTCAAAAGTAAGTAAAATGTACACATTTTTGATTTTATTCGATGCTTATCATAGTTCCTAATACATAAGTTTCATTTTTGAAAAAGACATGTAGTCAAAATGAATAAAAATTAATGAAACGAGCAGTAGCTTATCTACATAGGTTGCCTTCGAGATTAATGACTTTCAATATATATATTATAACTTACACTTTCCGGGAATCGAACCCAGGTAAGCAGCACTACTGTCCACAGTCTTATCCGTTATAAGAAAACAAGGCGACGCGAAGAAGTTATAAAGAGAAGTAATGTCAAAAAAGTGTGTCAGGAAATGGGAAGTAAGATTGAAGTAATAATTGAATAGTAATAACTCCATTTAAACAATCGACATCAAATAATGTGCGAAAACTATCATCTGAACAAATATTTTAAGCTTGTTAGGTCGCTTTGCTAAGATGGCTTGAATAGAAGCTGAGATTAGCAGTATTAAGTCATACTGCTCATTTTTGTGAAAGTACGATTATATAAATTTGAGTACGTCATCCCTTATTTACGATGCAATTGCACTTAAAAACACGTTCATGTACTCATTTTTAAACACTTTTTTTTACAGTGTAGAAGCGCCAAGTATGTTAATGCTATTTCTATAACCTTCTGAAAGTACCCCAGCAAAAAAAGTCAGCATAAAACCTTCATCAAAATTTTTAAATTGAAGATTTTATGCAGGAAAACTGCAGTTTTTTTGAAGATCTATAAAGTTAAAGGTTTTTGTTTCAATGTCCTTCATAAAAACTGCAAAAAACCTTCATAAAAAAAAACTACAAAAATCCTTCAATTTTTAATCATGAAGGGAAAACCTTCAGAATTTAATCATGAAGGGCAGATATTTTAAAGCTTTTATGCAGAAAAATTAAAAACTTAAAAAAAACTGCAGTTTTTTGTTTCAATATCCTTTATAAAACCTACAAAAAACCTTCAATTTTTAATCATGAAGGGAAAACCTTCAGAATTTAATCATGAAGGGCAGATATTTTAAAGCTTTTATGCAGAAAAATTAAAAAATTAAAAAAAACTGCAGTTTTTTGTTTCAATATCCTTTATAAAACCTACAAAAAAACCTTCAATTTGGCAATTTTGATGAAGGTTTCATGCTGAATTTTTTTGCTGGGACAATATAGATAAAACCCTTTTGGTTACACTCCAACACAGTCACACCCGAATTTTATATAGGTAATCACACCTCTCTTTAACCCAATGCTGTTTTATCCTTTGAGGAGAATCTTCAATTTTTACCCCACCCCTGAACCATTCCTATAGGAAAACAATGAAAGTCCGAAATCGTCTTCCATTCTTAAATTACCTTATATTACAAAATACGATAAAAACAGAAGCCGTTTCCATTCTGTTGCAAATGTAAAGTGGCCGTTCATTAGACGGCAAACATCGCAGTTTCCGTGCAATCAGTGCTGAGTGTTCCCTTCTCTTTTACAAAAAAGATCGCAACTTAATGCATTCAGCCTGATGTAAAGAACAAAAAAAAAACACACGAGAAGAAATAATGCAAAGCGAATGGAACTTCCAAATGCGCCTTTAAATGTATGCGTTTAGTTGAGTTTACATGCTATTATGCCGATCAGACATGAAGGAAATTGTTAATTCCAACATTTAAAAATATTCGAATCCCTCCAGGGGGAAGCATGTTACATAGAAGTTTCGACTGGCATTAAATTAAGGGATAATATTTCGGAAAATATGCTGATAGAGATACACCCTTACTTAAAAGACTCAATTATACTGGGTTCTTTCCTCAAAATGTATTATTAAAAGCGCTAATGGATGTGTGGAGATTTGGATTTTATGCCAAGCAGATGCTTAAAATTCAAATTTTATGATTATGTCTTGGATTCCGGATTCATTTAATTGCATAATTTGAAATGTCTGATATTTGAAATGCGTATTTGCAAATTATTTTTCATTAGGCTAATTTTTGTGCTGGATTTTAACTGCTGGAATAAAATAGAATTTCAGATACTATTCCCTGATGAGAATTTTATAAGATACATTGGTAATAAATGCTTGAGATATCGGATATTGTAGTACTTTCATAAAATGGGAGTTATTCTAAAATATTTTTATTATACAATGAATGTACATAATTTCAATGTACTTTTAGAAGATTAAGCACATTTTATATTTATTACATAAATAAAATGTTAAGTCCCACATACATGGTTTACAAGTTTATTTTGTTCTGTTCATACGCTTTTAAGGATTCATTAACGCATAAAATCGTACTAAATCGCATAAAAACCATTAGGCATATATTTGGATTGTATGTATCATACAGTTTTATAATTATTTACAACTGTAAGATAGTAAGGCTAATTTTTCACACACAGGGAAAACCGGTGCTTGTGACGGCACCGGCGTCGGATTCAATGCTGCAGTATACAATACCGGACCGGACTACGTGAGAAAAATATAACCTTCGAGCATGATCCCTCATAGTAGAGAAATCATAAGGTTATAATATCGCTAACATCAAATTGAGACCAACGTGTATGACATCAGACACGTGATTTATTACGTCATCCATTCATAAAATTTTTCCAGTACATTCATAAAAATATCCTGTACTTCATGAAGTAACACAATTACTATTATTTCCAAATCGCAAGTCAATCGCGAACGTTTTTCCATTCATAAATTTTGAAAGGAAATCACGTGTCTGGTGCCATCAGGTCTGAGATGTTTGCACCACGATGATGACGTCATATTCGCTCTACTACAGTCCATTCATGCTCGAAGGTTATAACCAGAGAGTTGTTATATTAAATAGAGATCGCCTTCAATGCCAGACTCTCGTAAGGCCACTGTGTCAACATTGAAAAAAACAACAACATCACGTGGTTTTAGCGCTGCCACATTTGGCGTTCCGACATCTGCAGGAGTTCCAAATTTGGTGCACTTTCTTCTTGTTGGTGATAAGGCGTTCTGTCCGTATTCAACTTCTTAACATATATGTAGGTATTTACTTATTTTCAAACAATTTGCGCTAAATATTTCCTCTTCATTAACGAAACAAGTGTTCAATACTCGAAAAAACGAAACTTTTTATATTTCTCCGGTTTTATTGTTCATATTTTCTTATTGAACTATACAAAATAACAATTGAAAAAACTTTGCTTATGGTAATTTTTTTATATAAAAACGTAACGCAATTATTTCAAAAGTACAAAGTAAGAAAAATATCTTTAATATATCTGTTAAACTCCCTCATATTGTGCCACTCGTTAAAAAAACGATATTTAAATACAAAATTAAACACACAACCATATTACAATACTTCGATCTCGCTCAATTCTGAAAGTCGCCAAGGCCTGCCAAGTAATATTGGTGCATGAATGAATTGACATTTCCACACATCACGTGGTTTCAATGATGCACACACGGAAATCAGCATTTTTATTCCTCTATTTGTATCATTACTCTATGGTTATAACTGGCTTCGAACGTTACTGGCACCGGTGTGTGAAAAAGCGACCTCATATGTAAATCGGGATCAGGTAAACGACGGTGTTAGTTAGTCAACTTATAATAAATTTCGAATATTTGGAGACATAATGTTTATGACCTTGGTCTGAAACGCGACAAGTGTACATTTGCTAACTGTCCAGAAATCAGACAGTGGATATAATAAATAAATAAATGTCCTATCCTTCGTTTTTGTTTATCTGTTAAAATATTCCTTGTTTTTTAAATGTCGATTTTTGTCATTAATAAAAATATTTCGGTTGTTTAAATTGGACGTAAAAGTAGCGGCTTTTTCTGTCTGCTAGATTGACATATTTCCTTAAATAAATTATTGAAAACATTTTATGTCATTTAAGGTAACGTTTATATAAGTGATCAGTATTTAAACAGACAGGAGAATGTATGGCGTTCTAGAATATAATAGATTAGTGTATATATTACAGTTTGGCTACCTTCTGCGACATTACATTGTTTACAGGTTTCGGCTAAGTCAATTGGTCATTTCGCCCAACCTCGTTTGCTGATTCGTCGGAACCAGCTTAAAGGGGCGTTACCCAGCCATTTTTTAATCTGAATCAGACTATAGCAGAACTTTGTTTCTTTAATACTTCTTAGTATATGTTAGTTATGCATTTATTTCTATAAATTTCTTTGATGAAAGTGTTGTATTTGCATAGTGTCGTCATAAGAAAGAAGTACCTAACTTCAAAAAGCAAAACTTTACAGCAAACAAGAAAAAGCAAATGGATTACCTGCATCAAAGTTTTGATACTTCAAAAGGCTTTTATTGTATAAATGTAGTTGTTTGCATCTACAAAATTTTATTTTGGTGACAGTTATAATTTTTTGCGATGTATAAATTTACCATGTTTTTCTACATACAATTCATCATGAATTTAAGACCTTTTTAGTATTTAGTAGTCATATAGAACCTTTTATTTATCAAAACTGCACTAAATTGGAGATAGGGTCAATAACATTACACTATAACTCACATTTATGTTTGACTTATGGATTTTTAATGTCATAAACAGATACATTTTAAAGGACTAATCGACGAAGCTAAACAAAAAATATTTTTAAAAAATTCGGAGTCAGGGCTTTGCAACTTATTACTGCAGTATATTGTGAAGTAAATTTTTAGTCTCATTTATATTGGTCCTTGTTCATATTTAGAAGACAGTAAGTTATAATACATGAGTAATGTATTCATACCAATTTTAATGATTAATACGTTAATTTATAAAATTCTAACTTAAAAGTAATAAATATAATGAATAATATACAAATATTTTTTTTATATACATTAGTATGATTACAATGCATACGATCTTTAACACTATTAACTGCGACAAAATGACTGAAGTAATTAATGATTCGGTGATCACAAATTTGTTCACTTAAAATAGTTCCGAAAACACCGAGTGTAAAAGATTTTTCAAAGAAGAAGATACGAAAACAAAACGACTGATTAACAATTGAAAGCCACCCCGTCCAGAAGCTGAAAAATGGCGACTCTCAGTTTAAAATTCCGGCGCCGACAAGCACATTGGGCTAAGATTGATTAAGCCATTTTCCTTGAAGAAGCAGTTGAGAGGGGATATCTGAAATCTTGGTCTACTGGAATAATGGATTTATCGGTAGGGAATAAAAAGCCCTTGGGGACGTCAAGTTATAGAGGCCTCGCATTGATCAGTGAGTTTTTGTTTTAGGCAAAGGTTCTGGAGCGTATTGATCTCAAGAGTGGGAAGATCCTTGCCGATTTGGGGGTAGTTTCGAACAGGGACTTAGTGGTTGCGTAACGAAGAACTTAGTGGTTGCGTACGAAAGAATTTAGTGGTTGCGTAAAGAAAATTTATTGGCTGTGATAAGAATAACTTAATGGTTGCATAAGTGAGAACTTAGTTGTTGCTCAAAGAATTACTTAGTGGTTGCGTAAGAAATAACTTAGTGGTTGCCTAAGGAAGAACTTAGTGGTTGCGTAAAAAAAACTTATTGACTGTGTTAAGGATAACTTAATGGTTGCATAAGTGAGAAATTAGTTGTTGCGCAAAAAATAACTTATTGGTTGCGTAAATAATATCTTATTTGGTTGCTTAAGGAATAACCTAGTGGTTGCGTAAGAAATAACTTATTGATTTCGTAATTATTAACTCAGTGGTTGCGTAAAAAAAATTATTGGCTGCGTTAAGGATAACTTAATGGTTGCATAAGTGATAATTTAATTGTTGCGCAAAGAATAACTTATTGGTTGCGTAAATAATAACTTATTTGGTTGCTTAAGGAATAACTTAAGCGGTTTCGTATGAAATAACTTAGTGGGTGTGTTAAAAATAACTTAATGATTGCATAAGGGAGAATTTGGAAGAATTTCCAAGTTTAAAGTATAGAAAAAACATTTAAAATTCTTCTTTTTAAACTAATGGCATTTTTTATTTTGTTAAAAAGCAATGTGTTGAAAATAAATTAAACTATCCTGCAGAAAAATAAACTTATAAATTTTATATTTTGACGATCCTTCGGAGAGTTAAATAGCATAAGACGCGTGAGAAATATTAAATTTGAATAAACCTACGCTTGGAAATTGTGCTAAATATTTTGTCATTAGCTGATTTTTTTCAAAATATTACAACATATAAAGACTGTTTAACAATAGTAAATACAGAGTAAATTTTACTAAAGAATAGTTATTCAATTGACATCTAATAAAGCAGTACATATATTTAGATATATATAAGTAATCATATATTTACTTTTATTTCTTTGTATATTTTCGCATGACAAACTAAACTATTTTGTTAAATATTACTAGAATTAAATAAAAATACTTATCAAAAGTAAATAACTTTAATACGGAAAAGGTAACACAAGCGTAACATATTAATACAAATATTTATACATACAGAAGCGTAAAATATATACAAATCTTTCAATACATGAAATATTTGCATATAACCACACAGTTGTCTAATCTTAAGATGGTTAATAAAGTTAAACTTAATTGACATAAAAATAATATTTTGAGCATACACATAATGTTAGTTCTCATCTGAATGTAAATAATGGAAATTTTGTTGCTTTATGTAAACATTATTACATAACTAGATATTTGCGAATTTTAACAAATAATTCTTAACACATACAGTGACGACGAAAATGTTCATTTTCAAAAGCCGTATAAATGAATTATTCAACAGCCTATGTTTTATTAGATACGACATTATTTGATTAAAATTATTTCTTAGGTAAAATTTTCTCTCAAGTATTTTTCAGCTTCTCCATGAATTTCCATATTCCATTATTAACACTGTCTTTTCTTTGTTCGAGTCAAAAGAAAAGCAGACACTAAAAGCTTATGAAGTTCATAGAAAAGATTTTTTACCAGGGCCTGGAAAGTGTTTCTTAAAAAAAATATTTAACGCTCGTTATAAAGGCCTGCATTAAACTGTTACTAAACTCCTTTTAAATGTTTGAGGCAAAATAATCAGTAATAAAGTGTGTGTAAAAGGGGAAAAATGGAGTATCTAGTAAAAAAGTAAGTTTTTACATAGCGAACCTATACTTTTATGAACTAGGATTTGATGATGGTGTTTTTATTTTAACGTTATATATTCCTTATCCCTTTTCTTACTCTTTTATTATTTTGTAGTTGAACAAATTTAATTAATCGCTCTTATTTCTTGAATTCTTAAGTATAATTTTCTATAAAAGTGGTGTTTTCTTGTCTTATAATTCTTGTAATTGTATATTTTTTAACTGACAAAATTATTGAAGTTAAATGAATGCATTGGTGTGGTTATTCATAAAATGTTGTATTTCAAGTTAAAAAAAAATAATAAAAATAATATTTCTATTACCTATATTAAATGTATGGTGAATGACCGTATATAACATGGTACGTTGCTTATTATTACAAATAAATTGAATCGTATTTAAAAAATAATTTCGAAAGATCTACCATAATATAGTTTTGAAAAAGCATACATTTGACACAATTGAAAAACACACATTTGATTTGCGTTTATTTTATTATAGTAGAATTGAATTTTTTAATACGACAGACGCTTCAATGAATATATTCCAGTTACATTTTGAAACAATTAGACCAAAAAACCTTTTATTATTAGGATTTTTGCAGAACATATTCCAGATTACTTTTGCTAAAATATTAAGACACGTTTCAATTAAAATGCAATCAGGAATATTTATCAAAGCGATTATGGAATTAAAATAACCATTCAAAAGGGGACGGGACGGTACAGTTTGCATTGAATATATATATATATATATATATATATATATATATATATATATATATATATATATATATATATATATATATATATATATATATATATATATATATATATATATATATATATATATATATATATATATATATATATATATATATATATATATATATATATATATATATATATATATATATATATATTATTTATATATATATATATATATATATATATATATATATATATATATATATATATATATATATATATATATATATATATATATATATATATATATATATATATATATATATATATATATATATATTATTTATATATATATATATATATATATATATATATATATATATATATATATATATATATATATATATATATATATATATATATATATATATATATATATATATATATATATATATATATATATATATATATATATATATATATATATATATATATATATATATATATATATATATATTATTTATATATATATATATATATATATATATATATATATATATATATATATATATATATATATATATTATTTATATATATATATATATATATATATATATATTATTTATATATATATATATATATATATATATATATATATATATATATATATATATATTATTTATATATATATATATATATATATATATATATATATATATATATATATATATATATATATATATATATATATATATATATATATATATATATATATATATATATATATATATATATATATATATATATATATATATATATATATATATATATATATATATATATATATATATATATATATATATATATATATATATATATATATATATATATATATATATATATATATATATATATATATATATATATATATATATATATATATATATATTTCCCTTTCTTTTTTTTACCACGTCCTTTTAACATTACTTCCTTTTATAACTTCTTCGCGTCGTCCGTGTAGTACAACGGATAAGGGTTTGGATTTCGCTGCGGACGACATCAGGTAATTGTTGATAGTGATTTATGAAAGCAGCCTATGTAGGCAAGTAAATGCTCTTTTTATTAATGTTACTCATTTTTGAGTACATGTCTTTTTCAAAAATGAAACTTATATATTCGGAGATATGATAATCATCGAATGAAATCAAAAATTAGTACATTTTACTTAATTTTAAGTACCTATTTTTAACAGTGTAGCCTTGGCAATCGCAGAATAGTAAAAAAAAAATAGTTATCACTTTTAAAAATAGGTACTCAAAAATAAGTAAAATGTTCTTATTTTTGATAACATTTGATGCTTACTATCTCTCGGAATGCATGTTTCATTTTTCAAATAGACATGTACTCAAAAATTTGAGCAATGCGTAAAAAATTTTAAAAAAAGAACAGTATCTTGCCTACAAAGGCTGCCTTCATAAATCTCTTTCAATAAATATAGACAATTACAACCAAGACCTATCGGGATTCGAACGCAGATCCTCAGGCACCGCAGTTCCAGAGTCTTATCCGTTGTACTACCAGGGCGACGACGTGAAGAAGTTATAGACAGAATAAATGTTAAAAGGTGTTCCGAAAGAATGAGAAGTAAGATAGTTGAGTTGTAATAACTCAGTTTCCATTTAAGCAACTGACATCACATAATGTGGCTTGAATAGAAGCTGAGAATAGCAATATTAAATCACACTACTCCTTTTTGAGAAAGTACCGTTACTTAAATGTGAGTACGCCATCGCTCATTTACGATGCAATTGTACTCAAAGAAAAACTAGTATGTTCAGGTACTCATTTTTAAGTACTTTTTTTACAGTGAATTCTTAAAAGTGAATTTACTAATACTCAAGTGTATTTAAGCATGTGTATTTTTTATAGACTTATGTATTTTTTAATATTATAAAAGGTAATTTCAAATCATGTGGAAGAAATTATAAATCTATAAAACCCCTATTTTCTAAGTTTGGATTAATCTAAAAAAAATAAAAGAAGATTTCAATTGACTTGTGAATTGGAGGGGAGGTTCTTGTAAATATATAAAACGCATCCTTCAACTATTTACAAAGGAAACCTGAATTGAAATTTTCCATTGACACCCTCATAAATTTGTGGAAAGCCCCCTATAGTTGTCCCGGGGATTACGGATCACTAAAACCCATGGCGTGAAATTAACGTCCAGCGTGCATTGCCAGCACTGCTCGGCAAGTGGCCCAGCGAGATATCACTAAATTAATTTCAGACACGTAAAAAAAGACGTCAGAGAATCATAATCCGTAAGTGCCTGCCTTTTTTCCCTGGCTTTGCTTTGAGCTGCCTGCCACCAAATAAACTTTAATCCTATATTGACCAACGGGTATTTGGGGCTATCTTTGCTCAAGTTTCTCTATTGGGGGCTCTAGGTTTTTCTTTTAATAGTTTAGTATGGGATAAGGCTATAGAGTATACTAAGCTGCGTAAAAAGTTTCCTTCCAATTTATGGTTTTATTGAATTTGTTTAGGTATTAGTATTAGAGTTATGAAGATATAAGTTACTTGAGGAATTTTATAGAATATGTTTTATAGTTAATAAATGGAGCATACACTGTATAAAAAGTACTTAAATATGAGTATCTAAACCTACTCGTTTTTCTTTTAGTACAATTGCATCGTAAATGAGCAATGACGTTCCCAAATTCAAGTAGACGTACTTTCTCAAAAATGAGCAGAGTTATTTAATATGTCTAATTTCGGATTGTGCTCAAGCCATCTTTACAAAGCTACCTGACAAATTTGACAAATTTAAAATAGTTGTTTAGAAGATGGTTTTTCACAATATTTGATGTCAATTGTTTAAATTGTAACTGAATTATTACAACCCAATTATCTTACATCCCATTTTTTTGGCACACCTTTTAACAGGAGACGCCAAAAACCCTCAGTTTTTAGACTGGATTAATATATTTTTGGTCAATACTGCTTTGCAATGTGATGTAGTGCATTGAGAACTTGTTAAAACATAAAAAAAAACGATTTTGCGAAAATTGTGAATCCATCTGGTTTTAAAACTAGGCAGCTCATATAAAGTACTGTGTTAAACACTGTACTAAATTTTTAAGTTGAGTACATACTAATATGCAATAAACATGTTTATATGCTATTTGTCAGTGGTTTTTTGCTATAAATCCAAAATAAAAATAATACGTTTTTCATAAGATACTGCCATTTACTTTGTTTACGAATTTTTAATCACGTTATTAACACGTTTTAAATTATAAAATTTTTTAGAAATTATAAAAATTATAAAAATTCAATTTAAAAAAAAAAAAACATTTAATGATAGACTTTTAAACCATTTTGGAATTTTTCTCGATCACCGATTTTTGTTAATATAAATTGTTGTATAGAAATGACTTATAAAACTAATTTATATTTATGTATTTTTATAAGTCATTTTTTACTTAACCTAATTATTTCTACAATTTACTTTGCTCCTTCATCTCTACCGAAAAAAACAACTAGTTTATCATTATTCAGGGATACATCTCGTACAACGGAATACCCTGCTAGGACTCACTACATATCCTTCAGACCTTCATAAGGTAATAATATCCCATTCTCTCGAAACAGTAAGGGGCTTCCCATTATATAAGTGAATGCTAGAGAATATCTACAAAATTGAATACCCACAAATATTCGAAGCCATTCACATAGAAATGATTGTTTACTAATGAAAGATGAGGAAGGTAGTCCCAGCCCATTTCATACTACCATATATTTGTCCATGCTCAACTATTGTAGTAGAAATAATATATAGTAAGTGTATTGACCTAATGTAAATTACTATTGTGAGATATTCTAAGATATTTCATATAAACTCTCATAATGCTTATACTCAATCAGCCTTGTTTGGTTTCGGTTGTTCTCTGATCGGGCTTGCTTTACGGAGGGACAATACAACATAGGTAACGTTGACACAGAGGCATATTTGAAATGGAAGCCTTTCTTAGTTTGTGTATGTAATTGCAGTTTTAGGAAAATATGGTTTAAATAATTATTTAAAGCAGTAGCAGACACTTTGAGGTATGTTCATAATCATTATATGTTATATCAGTTCTCAGTATAAATTATGACGTGATTGTCTGCATTTAACGATTTCATACTACCATACCAGCCAATTTCATGCTACCATATATTTGTCCATGCTCAACTATTGTGGTAGAAATAATATATATTAAGTATATTGACCAAATGTAAATTAATATTGTGAGGTATTCTAAGATATTTCATATAAACTCTTATAATGCTATACTCAATCATCCTTGTTTGGTTTCGGTTGTTCTCTGATCGGACTTGCTTTACGCAGGGACAATACAACATAGGTGACATTGACTCAGGCGCATATTTGAAATGGAAGTATTTCTTAGTTTGTGTAGGTAATTGCAGTTTTGGGGAAAATATGGTTTAAATAATTATTTAAAAGCAGTAGCAGACACTTTGAGGTATGTTCATTATCATTATATGTGATATCAGTTCTCAGTATATTTTATGACTTGATTGTCTGCATTTAACAATTTCATACTACCATATCAACCAATTTCATACTACCATATATTTGTCCATGCTCAACTATTGTGGTATAAATAATATATAGTAAGTATATTGACTTAATGTAAATTACTATTGTGAAGAATTTTAAGATATTTCATATAAACTTTCATAATGCTATACTCGATCATCCTTGTTTGGTTTCGGTTGTTCTCTGACCGAGCTTGCTTTACACAGGAACAATACAACATAGGTGACATTGAGACAGGTGGTGAAGGAACATATTTGAAATGGAAATCCCTTTTTTATTTTGTGTTTATAATTAAAATTTTGGGAAAATATGGTTTAAATAAGTATTTAAAAGCAGTCGTGGACATTTTGAGGTATGTTCTCAATCATTCCATGTAATATCAGTCTCAGTTTAAATTATGGCTTGAGTGTCTGCATTTAATGATATTTAGATATTATTTACAAATTGATAACAGTTTTGAAAAAAAATAATGTATCAAATACACTGACTCCTGATGACAGATGTATGGATTTATTCCTTAAATGAGCATATTTGATAAATAATTAATATTTAACCTTGAATTTTCTTCAATGTGTATTTGAATGTATTTTAATATAATCCCCCTTAGGCGGGCACATGCATTATAAGTGGATAATACATCTACTTAATCAATAAGCAACATAATCAATTTAATTCACCAACATTTAGATATTATTTAGACACATAGATATTTTTTTCAATGACATTTAAATGTTATTTACGAATTTATGACAGTTTTGAAAAAAAATATGAAATACACAGAAGCCTAATGTTTGGATTTATTTCTTAAATGCGCATATTGTTGATAAATTATTAAAATGTAACCTTGAATCTTCTTCCATGTGTATTGGGATGTATTTTAATGTATTCCGCCTTAGGCGGACACATGCATTAAAAATGGTTACAAGTGTAGTTTAAGTCAATAGTTACATAAATAATCTAAAGGATTTTGTGGAGCGATTGATTTTTAATTGAACTAATTGTTTAATTAAGGCTTTGAGACAAAATGGAATCATCATTGTTTTTAACGTGGTTCCTTCATATTGAATACAATTCGTATACAAGTAAATAAAATTAATAAGGTTTTTTATTAGAACTTAGTTGGTTTATTAACTTGGTTATTTTAACTAATTATTGGTCGGATTTGTTTTAAGATTTCCATTACAAAAAATAATTTTATTTATTCTTGTATGATCTATCCTGAATTCTAATTAATTGTTGGGCCTTGTAGTCTGCATTATATTCTGTCAATCTTCCGTATGTTCAATACTGCCTATTGACTGCCTATTGACTGAATTCTAATTAATTGTTGGGCCTTGTAGTCTGCATTATATTCTGTTAATCTTCCGTATGTTCAATACTGCCTATTGACTGCCTATTGACTGAATTCTAATTAATTGTTGGGCCTTGTAGTCTGCATTATATTCTGTTAATCTTCCGTATGTTCAATACTGCCTATTGACTGCCTATTGACTGAATTCTAATTAATTGTTGGGCCTTGTAGTCTGCATTATATTCTGTTAATCTTCCGTATGTTCAATACTGCCTATTGACTGCCTATTGACTGAATTCTAATTAATTGTTGGGCCTTGTAGTCTGCATTATATTCTGTTAATCTTCCGTATGTTCAATACTGCCTATTGACTGGATCGTATGGTCTCCTGGCGATAATACGAAAAAAGAGTAAAATCTACCCGGTCTGATGACGTAGACAAGACTTAAGCTATGCAAGACTACACTCCAAACTTCTACATCAAGGATCAATGGCAGAACAATATATAACTAATAGGCAGATTTCGTGTGGACTAGGCATGCACCATGTCATAATATATATATATATATATATATATATATATATATATATATATATATATATATATATATATATATATATATATATATATATATATATATATATATATATATATATATATATATATATATATATATATATATATATATATATATATATATATATATATATATATATATATATATATATATATATATATATATATATATATATATATATATATATATATATATATATATATATATATATATATATATATATATATATATATATATATATATATATATATATATATATATATATATATATATATATATATATATATATATATATATATATATATATATATATATATATATATATATATATATATATATATATATATATATATGTACAAGGTGTACGAGAATTATGTCTACAAATGTGATACTCACCGACGCATTTGGCCGTGGCGGTCCACTACGTGTCCAAGTTGGCTATTTATATTCGAAGATAATTCCCACACACCCGTTATATTGAAAACAAATTAAAAACTTTAACTATAATGACATTCTTATTTATTAACATTCGTATTACATATTATTTACTACAGAGTAATTTATTTACTTTCAATACATATCGAGCTTTACTAAATACTTCCAAAGTGTTATAAATCCCCTGTCATCCCTTTTCATTACGCGTCAATACCGAAACAATTCACACAGTGTCGCTAAGTTATTGTAAATTTTAAACTTCATCAATTCCGAGAATCTATCATCTCGGACTTTGCGATCAGTAAGAGGGGCGGGGGCGTATTTTATTAATACCCTTCCACTCCCGTTCATTAATCTCATGCCCATATTCGCCCTTGATTATTCCCGGCATCTTTCTGTATCTCAATGTCCCAGACACGGTCGCCCACCATTAATCTGGAAGTTGGCCCGCTTATAACAGGGACAGACAACAACACTGGTCTATTTAGTTACATACATCAGAGACGCTTAATCTCCGGAAAGGAAAGTTAATAGTATGTGGGTCGAGCGGATGAAGTATTGCGACTGGTTATTGATGTGGCATTTTACTGTTTCATGCCAATAGCTATTTGTTAGGATTAGGTTGGGGGTAGTGAAGAATTCATATTGCTACGCATACTGTTAAAGTTATCTATGTTGCGATATATCCATTTGTAAGATATTACATATACACATATGTATATATGCATAAAGGCATTTGTACATTTGTATATGTTGTTAAGTGCATTTGTATATATGCATAAAGTGCATTTGTATATATGCATAAAGTGCATTTGTATATATGCATAAAGTGCATTTGTATATATGCATAAAGTGCATTTGTATATATGCATAAAATGCATGTGTATATATGCATAAAGTGCATTTGTGCATATGTATTTGTACATATGTATATATACATATGTTCCAGTGTATATATACATATGTTCCAGTGTATATATACATATGTTCCAGTGTATATATACATATGTTCCAGTGTATATATACATATGTTCCAGTGTATATATACATATGTTCCAGTGTATATATACATATGTTCCAGTGTATATATACATATGTTCCAGTGTATATATACATATGTTCCAGTGTATATATACATATGTTCCAGTGTATATATACATATGTTCCAGTGTATATATACATATGTTCCAGTGTATATATACATATGTTCCAGTGTATATATACATATGTTCCAGTGTATATATACATATGTTCCAGTGTATATATACATATGTTCCAGTGTATATGTGCGCATATGAATATGTGCATAAATACAAATGCACTTATGCACATGTACATAAGTGCACATATACACATGCATATGTACACTTGCACATATGTATATATACATATGTACACATGCATATGTACACTTGCACATATGCATATATACGCATGTACAAATGCACGAATGCATATATATATATGCGTACATTTACATATGTGTACATGTACTCATGCATATATACAATTGCACATATGTACATATACATATACATTTGTACAAATACATGTATACGTTCGCACTTATGCACATATACACAGATATTTAAATCGATAGTACTGTATTCCACATTTTATTTAATTAACTAACTTTATTTAACTATTTCCTGATTCATTCCTGAATAACTTCTTTTGGTTACTTCAAGATCTAAATTAACACTCTTAAGTATAATACTCAACTATGTAACGGTCTTACGCATATGTAGATTCCATTTCTAAGTTCTAACTTTTCAAGCACCAGTTTCGCATACTTATATAAAGATAAGAGATCCGGGAGAAATATTAAACGAAACTTCTCTTAAACCAATAACAGAACTCACTTGAACATTCTTCTCAGCAGAAAACTCAAGTGAGGACACTTGCATTTTGCACCAGCGAATATGTGTCACAGCCACCTTCACAACTACGTTCTCGGTTTTTAATCGCTATCACCAACAAGGACAGAATAAACTAATTTAAAACTATATGGATTTAGAGCTTTATTACAGAACTCGACAGGTTAATTTTTGTGTCAACCAAACATGTCGCTCACACTTGTACATTCAATTGCCAACTTAGAACTTTAATTTTTTTTTAAATGTGTCTTTTTATCTTAAACATGGTTTATTTATGCATTGAGGTATAGTCTGGCTCCAGTTAATTGGCGTTTGGGTAACGCCTCTCAAAACTAGTTTAGGCATATCTAAGCCAACATTCGGCGTATATAAAACATGTAAACAATGGAACTTCAGAGATGCCGTTTAGCCATTTTACAATAATAGAAGGATTTTGGTTATAGGCAAAACACAATTCATTAAAATATTTCCGTCGGTGATATGTTTATTCTTAAAAACTATTATTATTCTTGACATAATTACAGATGCTCTTTACTGTGTAAAACAAATATTGGTAAAATAAAACGGAGTCGTCTAGTTTTCAAACCATATAGATCCGCAGTTTTCGCAAAATATTTTTTATTTATTTTTATTTTTCAGAAGTTCGCAATTCACTACATCATACTGCAAAGCGGTATTGACCAAAAGTGTCTGAAATCAGACTAAAAATGCATTCAAAGTCATGGGATTAGATCCAAAAGTACGTGGCTTTCAATCGTTTATGGCATCTCCTTTAAAATTTATGAACATGAATCAATCCGGTTTTGAAACTAGAAGCTCAATTATACTTCTAAAAAAACGGAACTTTCCGTCAAAATTTCAAAAACAAGTTCTCAACACACACATTTTACAAGTTCTCAATTCACTACATTCCATTGCAAAGAGCGGAATTGACCAAAAGTGTCTGAAACCAGACTAAAAATGGATTAGATCCAAAAGTACGTGGCTTTCAATCTGTTTTGGCATCTTCTTTAACATTTATGAAAATGAATCAATCCGGTTATAAAAGTAGACGCTCAATTATACTTTCACAAAAACGGAACTTGCCGTCACAATTTCAAAAACAATTATAAATAGCATGGATAACATTTCGCAGCACATAAACATATAATAAATATGTACAGATTATTATGTATGAATTATTTAACGGATAGAAAAATAATCAAAACTTAAATAATATATTTTAATTTAGTTTTTCAATTTATTATTCAACAGTGCACACTACATTTAAAACTACATCAAAATTGCCGATGCATAAATAATTCAAAACAAGAATTTACACTCAGTCTATTTTTTTTAAAGTTAACTGTCAACTTGACAAATCGCCAAATTATGTTTCCGAATTAAACCTATCTCCGCGCTTGCATCAACTTACATCAAATTAAATTCAAATATTGACAAAAGGGAAGGACGAATCGTAAAAGAGTTTGTTCCGCTACTCGACAAGTTAGATGTCCTTGCGAAGAACACATTAAACATTTTTACTTATTTCCTCTCTAAAATACTTTGAATAATGGTGTTTGAATATCTGAGTGATTTGGATGAGGATTTATTTTTAAAAGACAGGTTTGAATTGCTTTTAATTAATATTGCTGAATTTTCTCGGTTTCTGGATGAAGTATTAAATTAAAAACTTAATTGACAGTTGTTTTTAGACTCTGTGAAATTATTCTTGAACGCTATTGAAATAAAATATTTTAAAGTAAATTATTTTAGTATGAAAGCCAATGAAATATATATATTTTTTATAAAATCTTAATAATTAAAAAAATGGTCCAAATCACATTATTTTTTAACCTTTTAAAAATTGGTAATATGACTTAATTATAGCATTTATTTTTTAAGATATCAACATAAATGATATCAACATTAATTAAAATGATGTAAAAAATCAGACAGTTGTTATACCCAATATTTAAGTTCTAAAATTACAAATTGTTATTATTGTTTTTCAATTAAATATCAGTTACATATTTCAAAAATAGAAATTGAATTTTTGAAATATTTTAAAGCATAGTTTCCAATACCATTTTATTTCTAGTTTTTTCCTGGGAATTTTTGTGTCCATTTTCCCGATGTTTGACCTCACTTTGATTATTTTTGTGATTTATCCTAGAAATATACATCGCTCAAACATCATTTTTGTATACACCCTGTATACCTGACCAAAAATCCCTCTTTTTAATTTTATATCCGGATAGAATGAAATAAATCAGATTTTATCCCCATCCTGAAAGATATATATCGCTACACTTTATAAATGACTCCAAACACTCCAAGTAATATTGCGTGCCGAAACTCCCAACCTATTCAGATTTTTTCTGCCACTTCCAATATCTTTTAACTCCAAAAAATCTGCTGGTGTATCGTTTACCCCAATACATCATCCAGTATCGCCAAACTCCCAACCAACTCTGCAGTTACGATAGCCAATAGGATTCTTAATATTCCCCATTCCCAGTTTGTTCTTTCCATTGCCTTTCAACTGGGTCCATTGGCCATCGCGTTGCATTCATCCCTCAAAACCGGTATTTTCCCTCGAAGAATCATGGGATTGCGTACGGTTGCTATACATACTCCCCCCTTGGACTCGCTTCTGGAATTTTCTTTACGAGTTCTTTAGTTTCTGGAATGTGTTTTTTTACTCGAAAGAATTGAAGATACAAGTGTTTTGGAAGGAGAGAAGTGATTCGCTGGTGGGAAATATGAAAGAAATGGTATCTCTGGGTGTTTGATTAATGAGAAAGATCTATCATCGGAAATCCCTGTTTTGACCAAAGGTTTCGATTTTCAAAAATGCCCGTTATTTGAGAAATTTATGGAATGGAGGAGGTAACATTTGGTCTTGGTTCAGAAGGATTGAAGAATGTTTCTATTTTTATGGATTTGAGTTCGCAACATTTGGTCTTAAATAATGTTTAAAGGAATAAAAATAAATATAAATATGCGAGATCCTTCTGTACTAAATATGTGAAATATTTATTTTAAAAATGCACCTTGCAATTAATAGGTGTTTAATAATAAGTATTTATTTTACTTAGAACTTGCTTAAATTTTTTTTTTGTAAGATCTTAAAAAAGTACAGAATAAATAAGAAAGAACTATCTTGCAGATACTATCTATATTTAGCGTATAAAATAACATTTGTTTAACAGAAAGTTGGCGAAAAAAACTAGTTATTTTTTCTCTACTACAGTTAAAAATATATTTGTAAAATTTTAATAAAACTAAAAAAGAAAAAAAATTTTAGTAAAATTTCTAAATTTAGCTAGTTCTAGTTTGAAGTCATTAAAAAACTAAAAAAAAATTTGAGGTTTTTTTAAGCAGTGTTAAAATATATTAGCCTAGTAAACATTATCCACTAACATATTTCTTAGTGATTGAATAACTTTGTTTATTCATCTATACTTTTAAAGAAGCATTTTTTTACTAACTCATTTGCTAAAACAAATTATTGTTTGCGCAAATCATTATTACAAAATCCGTTGTTATATCAAGTCATTGTTAGAATGAATCATAGTTAAAAACAGTCATTTTTACATGTATTGTTATATCAAGTTAGTGTTACATGTTACATAAAGTCATTGTTATATCAAACCATTGTCAGCATAAGCCATTGTCAGAACAAACCATTGTTCGGACATATCATTGTTAGAGCAAGGCATTAATATAACAAATCAATGTTAGAACATCAGTGCATAATTAATTGTAAGTGAAATACATTACTTTAGTACAAAACAAGTAGTGTAAATACAAGTTTTGAAACAAAATAATCCAATACAGCTTTGATATATATTTAAAAATATTAACAATAAATTCAAGAGCAATTTTATTATTAGACATATATATTCCCATATATATTTAAATCCTCCATATTGATTATGAGTTATATCTATGGACATTAATAGCAAACTATAACTATCGGTTCCGTAAAATATTTATTCGCTCCTTATTTTTTTCTGCGATTTTTCCTGCAATACACTAAGCCATGTGTTATTCGCTATTTGCAACCCAACCGATAAGGCTATCACGAAGTTATTAAAAGAAAGTGTGTTGCACCGTGAAAATGACTTTTTTTGCTCGGAAGGCTGTTAATATAAGTTAATTAAGATTACTACTTTTTCGCTGAGATTTTAACGAGAGAATGAAGACCGGGAGTGGTTTTTCCATGGCACGATAATTACTCCGGGGCTTTTTAAAAAACAATTAAAAGGCAATGTAGCCTAATATTTTAAAGATTACCGCAAGCTGTACGGATAAAAAAATAATCCACTTTTTTAAATAAAGGACGCACTTTGAGAAGAAACCGGGGCTAATAGTTGAATTTTTACCAATAAAAAGTAATAATATAGATTTATTGAAAAGTTATTTAGGTTACATAACATTTATAAATTTTTTAATTATAACATTATATGTATAATAATACAAATTTTTACTTCAGGAAATTCATTTTGAAATAAAACATTTTTTTATGATTTCTTATAAATACTTTGTATTTAATGCTATAATATGTGTATGAAGCTCTTTTTATTGATATGTGACTTTTTGCATTTCATTGTTTTTGGGAGTAACTAAATACATTTTAAAAATTAATATTGTTGGGTCACAATTTCTATAAGAAGTATAATCGTAGACTAACTATTCAGCTGATGAACGTTAATTGTAAATTGGTTCAAATGTTCTAACATTGGTCGTACTGTTTGCTGGTGCCAAATGTAGTTGTCCTCGTCATCTTGCCGCGGTTCAGAATTACGAAACAGTGTTCCCGTATTTTTGTAGAGAGATTAATCTTAAACCAACACCAATTGCCCATTTGTATTCCTGTAGTTGTTCTTAATTTAGGGGGATCGTGCAGTATGCGGAGAAAATAAATAGGGAATTATTTGTGTTCATAAAAAGCAGTGCAACTACAATTCCATTAGAATAAAATTTTGTAAACAAATGGGAAAGACAATATTTAAAAAGATTCAATTATAATATTTTCTGCATTTAGTCTACTTTTCATGAAAAAAGTAATTCTATAAAAGTAGAATATTTGGACAATAAGTTTGAAGGGTACACTTTTCTGAAACAATTTGTAATATACAATTACCGCATTTTATTTTTATGTAACATACTTTATAATTAATCTACAACACCTAATTTTTATTTTGGTTTTGGACTAGAAAACAATTGCTTTGCTTTTTTTTGAAAATAGAGAATTTTTGACTCATATTTTTGCAAACAAATTTTTTTGTTCTAGAAAAACAACAAAAATTTAGGTTTAACATATAGCTCTTGTACTAAACTAATAGTACATAAAATTTCGTTTTGATTGGAAATATACTTTTTAAGAAAAGTCTACCAAAAGATGAAAAAAGATAATTTCTTGAAAAACTATAAATTTTAAAATCCCTAGTAATTCTAAATTTATTTGTTTAGTCTTCCCGTAAATATATCCCGTGAAAATATTTCTCAAGTACATAGAGTGCACGAAATATTGGCTTTATTTTAAGCAATTAAATTTTAAAATTTCCAAATAGTGAATACGCCGAAAAGGAGGCGTGTCCATTTTTGTTAAAATTTTAATTTCTAATTTTAAATAACATATGTGAATATTTTTAAAAATGTAGTACCGAATGATAGGTAGTAACATCATAAACCCCATAAGCCATAAACTGAAAATCTGATTTTTTGAAGGTTTGTAACTACACTGGCCACTTAACTAAACATCATCTACTGTCTAATAAATGGCTTTGAAGAAAACAAAATATGTAATTGTATTTAAGAAAACTGTTGATATTTTTATAATTTATATTAAATTAAAAAAATCCTAAATATATTTATTTTAAATTAAAAAAAGCAAAAATGAATAAACATGACTATATTAAATTTGGATTTATAAAAAAATTATAAATAAATCCAAAAACACTCTCTAAATATTTATTTCTTTATGAATTAAACATATGCATACTTACAAACTCTTATTTGATAAAATACCCTTTCAAAATATAATACTAAAAACTCATGTGTCGTTTAATATACTTCAACGAGGTAGATACATTTTGACAAGTACTCACTAAGGATTTGTTATTGCTAATTTTTAAGTGCTGAGAATTTAGGTTTTTCTCCTTCATTAAACGCAATATAACTTATCTTTTATGCATATGGAAAGTAGAAAAAAATCTATTAAAACAAAAATTAAAACAATCTTATTTTTGTTTCCATGGCAACGGCCTTCTTCAAAAAGAAGCTTTCTTTTATACTGTCTTTACTTTCATAATGTGTGCATGTTATACCCTTTAAATAAAACTTATTACATCATATTGTATTAATAAATACATTAATTGGATAATGTACTAGAATATATAATTACGTTCAATGAAGATTAAAGATGATTATGTGTAACAATTATGGATCCTATTTTGCTCAAATCTTTTTTCTAGAAATTTGATACAGAATTTATATTTTATTAACGTTTTTATTTCTGTGCTTATACCTTACTAAATAAGTAAATGCGTTTTAATAACTTTGATAAAAAATATTTTATTTAGGCAAAGATAGATTGATATTGTGACAATGCGAGCAAAAAATGACTTCACTTCAAATATAAAAAATTGTAGCATCATTAGGAAGTAAAAAATTTAATTTAAATTTGAAAGAATAGGTTATAATTTCGAACTGGAATTGAATCATCTATTTCAGAAATCGGTCAATAATAATTTTTTTTTAAATTATTTTTTTACGGAATCAGAACCTCATATGGTAAACACATATTTTTGTGCACAATCGTATCAACAGAAACTCAACAAGCGACATCATGTAACGTGTTGTGGGCATACAGCGTAAATGCAACATTTAATGAATTGTCTCTTGACGGGTTTCTGAAATAAATATTAAAATATTTTTTTAAGGATGGGTTCAAAATATTATGTGATAAACACATATTTTTGTGAACAAGCCCCTCCCCCCCCCCTTCGTTGTGTCAACTGCCAAGATAACGTTTAAAATGTACGTGTTTACATTAAAAATGTATTTTATCGCAGAAGCCCGCTAAATGGCATTTTAATTTTTTTAAAGAAATGAATAAATTTAATTTAATTATGGGTAACATCCACTTCGAGAAGATGTTAATTAATGCTCTAACTTTTTTAGACAAAATCTATAATAATATGAAATATGGAGGGTTTCCCGAAAATTTGAAAAAATACACTTAGCGGGTTTCTGAAATAAATATTAAAAAAAAAATTATGGATGAATTCAGAATCTGGTATGGTAAACACATATTTTTGTACGCAATCCCCTGTTGTGTCAACTGCCAAGATAACTATTAAAATGTTCGATTTTACAATAAAATTGTATTTTATTGCATAAAAAATCTAATTGTTAATTAAAAAATTTTTTTAAGTATTAAGTAATAAATGTAATTTAATTATAGGTAACCTCCACTTTGAGTAGATGTTCATTAATGCTCTAAATTTTTTAGCTAAAATTTATATTAATATGAAATATAGAATGTTTTTCTTTGTTTCCCAAAATTTGAAAAAGTACTCTTATCGGGTTTATGAAATAAACGATTAAGGTATAAGTTTGTTTTAATTTTTATTCAGAAGTTATATTTTCAATTTTTCAAAATATATAAACAACAGAAATGTAACTTATTTATGTAATGACCATATGTTAAACGTTAGTAAAATGATTATTATTAAATGATTAAGGAAACTATTATTAATGATGATTACTGAAAATATTATTAATGATGATTAATTAAAATATTATTAATGATGATTAATGAAAATATTATTAATGATGATTAATGAAAATATTATTAATGATGATTAATGAAAATATTATTAATGATGATTAATGAAAATATTATTAATGATGATTAATGGAAATATTATTAATGATGATTAATGAAAATATTATTAATGATGATTAATGAAAATATTATTAATGATGATTAATGAAAATATTATTAATGATGATTAATGAAAATATTATTAATGATGATTAATGAAAATATTATTAATGATGATTAATGAAAATATTATTAATGATGATTAATGAAAATATTATTAATGATGATTAATGAAAATATTATAAATGATGATTAATGTAATAACCGATTAAAGTATAAGTTTGTTTTAATTTTTATTCCGAAGTTATATTTTCAATTTTTCAAAATATATAAACAACATAAATGTAACTTATTTATGTAATGATCATATGTTAAACGTTAGTAAAATGATTATTAGAAATAATATTTTTTAATATTTAGTACCAAAAACAAATTGTACGGGAAAGTTTGTATTTAAACACAAGAATATTTTTACTTTTTATTAAGTACTTTATTTTTTACATCATACATTTGCGAGAATATTACTACATTTATAAAATATGCAAAAATAATTTATGAAATACGAATGTAAACTTTGTGTATTTCAGAATTTTTAAATACTTTTTTGAAACTTTATCCGGTTTTTATAGTAACTTTAAAGTGTTTCTAATAAAGATATCTTTGTTAACAAAGCTACATTTATAAAAAATACTTATTTATGAAATGTTTAAAAAAATTAAGAAACTATACTTTTAAAGAACTTAAGTTATTTAAATGTATAGTTTCTTAAAATATTTTTGCTAGTTGTAATAAAAATAATTCAATTTCTACTTTGACGAATATTTGAAATTCATATTCGAAACAATATACAAGTTATAAAAAATTATAGGAATATGTTTTAGTTCACAATTATTAATGACCCTTTCTTTAGTTAATTATATATTTTACAAACATTCTAAAGTTGTTATTTTTACTATTCGAAAAATAAATCTTAGAAACGTTTAACTATGGAGAAAACTAACCAGCAAAAAAGTCAGCATAAAAAAGTCGTCAAAGTTGTGATATTGAAGGTTATTTAAGGTATTTTAAAAGAATTTAGAACAATAAATGTAGTTTTTTTTATTTTAAATTTTCCTCATAAAACCTTTAAAAAATATATTCATTTCCCCTTCAAGAATTTCAATTTTTCCAAATTGAAGGTTTATTACAGGTTTTATAAAAAGGAATTTGGAACGAAAACTACTTTCATTAGCTGCAGTTTTTTAAGTTTTAATAATTTTAGAAAAAATACAGTTTTCCTGTTTAAATCCATCCCTTTCAAAACAGTACAATAACAATACCAGAACCTTCCAAGCAATAAAACCGAAAAGTAATTATGTCTTTAAACGAAATTCCAACCGATTATTTGTAACTAGATAAAACACAACTCAAAAATAACTCAGTTACTTCTTATGTTACAATTTTTGATCGTCTCGACCTATAGAACATCATTGAGAGTAAATCTTAGGAAAGGTTTTCAAGTGCCATTGATGCTGCACAAAGATAAAAGAAATAAAGAATGAACTGTGTTTGATGATTTTATTTTCTTCAAATACTTTTCAAGATAGAACACTTACATCTGTAGTATCTCGATTAAAAGCATCTTTTCCTTTAGAAAACGTCGATAGATCAGAACCTATGTTGGCTTTTTTATTTTCAAGACACGAGTTTTCAAAGATGTGACTGATGTTCTATATTTTAGATGTTTTCGTTTTTATAGAGTGTTTTGAACTTTTTTATTTTGTGTTGATTATTTAGTGATGTTTGGCAGTTTATAAATTTTTGAAGTTACTAAGTTTAAGGGAGTTTAGAGTGTTTTTAACCCTTTAACTGTTGTTTCTAACTTTTCATTTAGAGATTAAGACATTTTTTAAGTCTAAATTATTTTCTTATAAAAGTTAAAAGTGTATTGATTTATAGACACTTAAGTTGTTTTCCTGTTATAAGATTTATATTATGTATCAGCAATTAGTTTAAATTTTAAAGACTAAAAGTTTATTAACAGTTGATTAATATAAAGTATTAACTTTAACTTTAGTCGAAAAGAAAAGGTTTTACTAAGCAAAGTGGTTTATAGTAAAATATGGAGTATTCAATTCCAAAGAGCTCTTATATAATTTACAAAATATAAAACATGCTGTTATGTAAATTGTGTAACATAAAGTCATGTAATATATACATCATTCCCTAAACATATTTATAAGAATACAATTGTTTAAAATTCAATATGTTTGCACACAAATAATATAGTATACTATGATAATGGAAGAAATTAATGAAAACTCTACCATACATTTAATCACTTATACTTTTACGTGGTATTACGACACGTGCAACAAATTTTAACAAAACATGGCATTTATTTAACCGATAAAGCGAAAACTTTTTTTTAATTAAATATAATTCATTGCATAAAAACTATTTTAAAAACGTTGAAATAATTTTGTGGCATTAAAATATAAAAAAAAAATTCAGAAACTCGACAAAAATGCTTTCTTCAAGGAAATAAAATATTTAAAACCCCATTATTCATAATATGTATTATTATTACAGCATAGTCTTAACCAACAAAAGCATAAATAACAGAACCCATTATTATCCACCCATTGAAATCAAAAGCAATAACAGATTTCTTAGGTACCATTAAATTTCCAAAAATAGAAATTGCATCCAAGAATAAATGCCTAAAATGAATAACCACTAATGTACAAAATTCATCAAAAACTTAATGGCCCATAAGTCAATTGCGCAAGACTCATTAATTTAATATGTGTCCATTTCAACGAGATCCAAAATTTACATAAAATAAACAAATACAAACTAACCCATTATAGAAAAATATTAGATAAATAACACAGAAAAAGCAATAAACTAAAACTTTATTCACCCTAATATAATATAAAGGCGTGGTGGAATATGGCTATAAAGAAATATATATACATCTCTAGATCGAGAAATAAGAACGATGCTTTCATATTAAACCCCACTGTGGCATAGTCGCCGCTATTTCAAAATACTAAGAGCGAACCCTATTTGCTGATGACGGCCTTATATCCTACATAGCCTTCGAATAGCATATATCATCTTTCTCCGCTGGTCCCCCTTCCGATTTTGCTTTTCCAATCCCTATTCCCTTGTGTGGCCCCCGGTTTTCCCACCCCTCTAATGGTTGCCCATTGATCATAGCCGAAGTTTATTCCAATAGAGCACGATATTTTTGTGCGCGGGGCGGCCATGGGAAAAGATTCACCTGTTAAGCTGCGCCCCAATTGGGGAAATGGTTATAACATGCAAGAAGGCATCGGTACATAAAAGGACTTGGTGGGGTTGTTATCTCGCAGTCGGGTTTGTTAAGTGTCATTAAAGTGGTTATGACTATGTGAGGAATTTGAACTCTGAAGACACAGCGACATCTGGGTGATGTCGGTGTAGTAGTCGCAATGTAAATGAGACTGGTCAAATTATAGTCAAATTGGGGAAAGAAAGATGCGTATAAAAGGCATTGTTGGGTTATTACTTTTTATGTTTGTTGTTTGTTATTGTTTGTTAAGTGTCATTGAAATGATTACTTTACGATGTGGGGAATTTGAACTCTGAAGTCACAGCGACATATGGGTGATGTCGGTGTAGTAGTCGCAATGTAAATGAGACTGGTATTTTGATAGTCAAAATTGGGGAAGAAAGATGCGTATAAAAGGCATTGTGGGGTTATTACTTTTTGTGTTGTTTGTTAAGTTTCATTGAAATGGTTACTTTACGATGTGGTGGAATTTGAACTCTTATGTAACAGCGACATCTGGAAATGTGGGTATATTGTTCATAATAGTCGAACAATAAGTGAGTCCAATATTCTGATAGTCAAATTGGGGAAAGGAAGATTCGCATAAAATACATTGTGGGATTGTTATATTCTTTGTTATCGTGTTTGTTAAGTGTCATTACAGTGGTCATATGACGGGAATTTGAACTCTGAGGTAATAGCGACATATAGAAGATGTGGGTATATTGTTCGTAATAGTCGAACAATAAGTAAGTCCAATATTCTAAAAGTCAAATTGGGGAAAGGAAGATACGCATAAAATGCATTGTGGGATTATTATATACTTTGTAACCATGCCTGTTAAGTGTCATTAAAGTGGTCATATTACGGTGCGGGGAATTTGAACTCTGATGTAACAGCGACATGCGTGTATATTGTTCGTAACAGTTCCACAATTTTTTTGGGATGTAATATTTTGATAGTCAAATTGAAGAAAGGAAGATATATAAAAGGTTTTGTTGATTTGATACTTTGAAATGGGGTCTGTTATGTGTCAGTGCTTAAGTGGATAATTTGAACTCTTTGGTCACACCAACAACTGGAAGATAGGACATCGTAGAGTGTACTTTATGTAATTTAATAAATGTAAGATATAAAAAATCCTGATAATTGTGGTAGTCTAATTAAGAAAGTGGAAACGGTCGAAGGAAACGTAAGTTGTATAATTTAAACTAACTTTTTGATTGTCAAAATAGGTAAAGAAATGTGTTTAAAAGGCTTTTAGGTACTGTTATTTCGTAGTGAGGTTCGTTAAGTGTTAGTAAAGAGGTTGTCACATTATTGTTGATAACGATTTTATATAAAAATTGTAGGATATTTTCCGAAAGAGTTAAAGAGCAAGAGTAAATCCGCAAGTAACTTTAATATGGTTAGCTGTTACTATTTCCCAAGATTGTTTACTTACAAAAACTACCTGAGATGGAAGAAAAATCCCATGTGGCTATTTACATAAAGCATTTTTTAAAAAGTGTTATACTCAAGAAAAATCTTTACATCGGTAATATTATATTTATTTTTAAGCAAACAACACATTGGCAAATATATATACATTACATTTAAAAGGAAAAGTACCTGCATGGATACATATTTCGTTTTTAATAACAGCTGTTTATTTAAGTGCTTTGATTCCGTGTCGAACGCGATTTTCTTTATACTAACTTTGAACGAAATCATTTTTTTCACGAACAAATACTTCGACGAACTTTCGTGAGAAGTGTCGTCAAAGTGTCACACGACAAATACTTCAGGAAGTTTTTCGTGATAAAAAAAGTAACTTTAGACAAACTTAATAAAACTTGTTTTTTCAAAAATATAATAATCTAGCTCATTGTCATCAACTCCATAAAAATATTATATATTTAAATTTATACAATTAGTTTTTAATACGAAATTATTTTTTTAAATAATAAACAGAATTTAAGTGATTAAATGACTTAAAAATACAAGAACTTTGTAGGCGTTCTATAAATACCTCGATTATTAAAATCACATGACAAGAAATAAACAAAGTACATCGGTCGTCTAGTCAAAAGGTTTTGAATTGGAAAACTTTAATTTTTGGGAAGTAGGATTTTTTTTAGATTAGCTTTCGTGTTTAATAAATTGATAGAATCTCATTGAATGATTATAAATTTGGATTTTCATTTTACTTCGAAACTTTTTAAGTTAATAAACATTTAAACCCTTTCTTAAATTCTAAATTATTATTTTTAAAAAATGTGTGAGCGAAGTTCAAGTTCTCCGAGATAAGAAATGTATCAATTTCAGCGAATTCATTTTTTTTTGCTTACGACTTTCAAAATAATAAAATATGTGTATAACATTTCTATACGGATGTTTTTATTCGCCTTAAATATGAGCTCCTTTAGTTAAATGGGAATTTATAATTTATAATTTAAAAAAAATTAGATCAAAGTATAAAATCATCGAAATGAAGATAATAAATTAACCAATATACAAGGGAATTTTAGTTCATGTTAGTTATGAATATATTTATTAACCCTTTGCGGTCGAGAGGTAAGTTTTAGTCAAAAAATAACGACCAGTTCTTTGTTCCCTGTTCTTCAAAATGAATGAGTTGTTTATAGCATTTCACAAATGCTATAAACCACTAAACATTTGTTTGATATACTGAGATTCATATTCAGTTTCATGAATAACTGTTTTATTTTTATAAATTCCACCCAAAACCTAAAAAGAACACGCTAAAGAACATACGTTTAAAAAGAACCGGAAAGGGATGTAAATGTTCCATAAAAATACGTATATATCAAACATATTCTTTAAGTGCTAAGGATTAATAAAAAACTGGTTGGTTTGGTTAATTAACGTCGCACTAGAGCTGCACAGTGGGCTATTGACGACGGTTCGGGCCCTACCTCGCAGGAAAGATCCGGGAACGATACCTCATATTTTTGAACCATAAGATGGTCAGATGACGAGGACAAGACATGAGCTGGCACCCAACGTCTTCAATAGACGTCGGGACTTTGGACCCCGATCAAATTTATCGTGCACCAGTCCCGTATACATTGTAGATGTTCTGGACGACATTTTAGTATTTTGGTAGCGAAGTTCGCAACCCTCCGATCGCAATATCACTACTTTTTTACTATTCTTAGTCTAGTCCGTCGCACAGGTTCGAACCGGGAACCCTCGGATTCCCAGCTGACTCATTAATCCACTCGGCCACGGAGAACTTAAAATAAAAACACTGTATTTATTATTTAAAGACATTTATGGGCAAATTTGAAATTCGCCGAAATAGTTCTCAGCCTTTCTTCTACCAAAGAGAAGAAATAGTCCTCAATATTAAAAGGAGAAACTCATATTCTTGCCATGATGACTACTTTTTTTGGACATGTAACGAAGATGTATTGAGCAAGAGCAATAGGTGAGGGAAACCAGCCGTATTTATGAGATTGGGGTGCTTTTATTACATAGTTATTAGGTTCGCTGAGTGGTTGCTTAAGTCGACAGTTTTATCGTTAGCGAGGGTTTGGTACAGAGAGATAAAAATAGTGTAACTATTGATTACAAGTGAAGAACTAGTGAGTTAACTAAAATGTGTTTGGGAAATTTTTGGTACGCAAGGTCATGTAAATTGGCGACATTTTAGGTTTTTGCATAAGCACAAAATTTCTGATTTAGGGTTTCTATAAAAATACTATATACATTTTTCTCAAATTTGATAAATTTGCATGGTATTTTATATAAATGGTGAATACGCTGCGAGTTCAAAAAGATAGATAAAAATAGTGTAACTATTGATTACAAGTGAAGAACTAGTAAGTTAACTAAAATGCGTTTGTGAAAATTTTGGTACGCAAGGTCATGTAAATTGGCGACATTTTAGGTTTTTGTATAAGCACGAACTTTTTGATTTAGGGTTTCTATAAAAATACTATAAACATTTTTCTCAAATTTTATAATTAGATAAATTTGCATGGTATTTTGTATAAATGGTGATTAGGCTGCGAGTTCAAAAAGGTACTTAAAATGAGTGCCTGAGCGTACTCGTTTTCCTTTGAGTACAGATGCATTGTAAATGAGAGATGACGTACTCAAATAAGTTACCGTACTTTCTAAAAAATGAGCAGTGTGGTTTAATATTGCTAATATCAGCTTCTGTTCAAGCTATCTTAACAAAGCGATCTTACAAACTTAAAATAGTTGTTCAGAAGATGGTTTTCTACACTAATTGATGTCAATTGCTTAAATGGGTTCCCGTTCTTTTGGCACACCTTTTAAGGCGACCATGGACGTTGAAAATGTCAAAAACCTTCAAATTTAGACATTTTTTTTGTTGCTAATTCATGTTCACGCTTTATTTATCTTTCATTTAAAACAAGAATGAAGTTAATCCGATACTTAGTTATAGAGTTATGCTGGTTTTTATATACTAGTATTTTGCTTTGACAGCTGTCAGAAACGTAAACAACGTTTCCACATGTGCCTTCAACAAGCCCCACATTAAAAAGAAACAAATATATTTAATTTTAAACTACGGATTGGCAACTCAATATAACTGTATCTTTAACCGAGGTTTAGCTGTGTTTGTTTACTAATTTCTTGCGCATTTTTTTCTTGTACAACGCTTGCAAAGTTCCAACCACGTTTTCAATATTACGAGTTTTAGTTTCTACATAACTTTTTTCTTCTTTATCACTTTAATTATTTATTTAATTTTTAACTTAATTTAACTTAAATATATATTTATTTTTTATAAATTAAAATTATGCATAGCATTAGTTCACGTTGGCGCAAACCAGTCTGCAACAAGGCTAAACGAAAAGCAGCTGCGATTGAAAATGCAAAAAAGCGCTGGCAGAAAAAATCGTCTGCAGTTCCTATTTCTGTTGTATCAACACCACTAGAAGATGTAGATCCTGGGATTTTATCAAGTGGGCCATCGTATACTATGATGAGTGATGGCATGTGGACAAAGCTTCTGCAAAACATTCCTTGCCAGGAATGTAAATACATGTCTTTGAGTGTCGACAAGAAGAGTAGTTTTGGATTGTCAACTAACCTGGAGCTGACATGTGGATATTGTGGACATAACTATGGCTCAACTTTTGCCAGCACTCGCAATCTACATTCCAAGAGCTTCGATATCAACCGCAAGGCAGTACAAGCTTTTTTGTCAATAGGCAAAGGACAAGCCGCAATGGACACATTCTCCATGATTTTAGGCATTCCATCAATGGACCCTAAAACTTTCGCAAATCACCTGGACACATTGGCCGAACAGTATCAAGACGTGAAAAAAGAAGTTCTAGAAACCTCGAGGAACTGTGTTCGACAGCGGTATGATGCTGATGATATACATAACAATATTGTTGATGTATGTGTTTCATACGATGGAACGTGGCAGAAGCGAGGGCATTCGTCTTTGTATGGAATAGGAATAGTTATTGAAGTTTTGACTGGGCTAGTTGTGGACTTCACAATTTTGAGTAAGTACTGTCCGGCCTGTACAGTAGCATTGCGGGATTTAGGCCCTAATTCTGCAGAATTTGCTTTCTGGTATGAAGGCCATAAACCATTATGCCAAAAAAACTACTCGGGGACCAGCAACAGCATGGAGATGGTAGCAGCAGTACTATTATGGCAGCGATCCATTGAAGATGGTAAAATGAGGTATGTCAAAATGCTGTCTGATGGCGATGGAAAGGCACACCAACACTTGTTGGAAAAAAAGGTGTATGGTAGAAAATTCATCATTGAAAAAGAAGAGTGTCTCAACCATGTGGCAAAGAGACTGGGGACAGCTCTACGCAACAAAGTTCAAGAGTGGAAGACCCGGAAAGTGACACTGGGTGGGAAAAAGAAGGGCAGCCTCAAAGAAGATACGATAAAGAAACTGACCAGCTACTATCGGAAAGCCATAAAGGACAATGCGCCTGATGTGCCCAAGATGAAAGCGGCAATATTTGCTTCTTTGCACCACTGCATGTCCACGGATAAGAAACCGCAACACATGCATTGCCCTACAGGGGAAGATTCGTGGTGTTTTTTCCAAAGATCAGTGGCAAAACACGAAACGCCAAAATCTCATTCAACTATGAAAACTACTCTTACTGAGCAAGTTGTTGAGAAAATCATGCCTATATACATAAGATTGGCATCAGTCGAACTTTTGAAACGGTGTTCGGCAGCTAAAACCCAAAACGCGAATGAAAGTCTGCATAGCATTATATGGAGCAAATGCTCCAAAGAAGTTTTTGTGTCCAAAAAGCGACTTGAACTTGCTGTTATTTCTGCAATAAGTGACTTTAATCTTGGCTGCACTAAGTCCCTGGAAATTATAAGCGATGTCAATGAAGAAGCAGCCAGTGATGTCTCTTTCACTATCGCAAAAAAGAAAGACAGTAGAAGAAAGATGCAGAAGGAGAAAAGAAGCACGCAGGAATTCAAGGCGCAACGGCTTCGAAAAAAATATTCAAAGTCAACTACGAAAACTCGGCTTGAAAAATCTGAAGGCGTAACTTATGCAGCTGGCCAATTTTAGCACATTTTACTTTTATACAGTATCTCTAATGATGTAAAAAATATTGCATAGTATTATACTCTTATTAGTATCTTTATTTGTAATTTTCATGTTTCATATGGCTCTGTACACATACAAAAAAGGCTTGGACTAGAATTTATTCTGTCCTTGCCAAGGGTCGGCCTGTACTTACCTGCAGAAACTGACCCGCCTTATCTAATATTAGAATCACTACACGCACATGCACATTTTCTGCCATCTGAAATATGTTCTATATTTAGTGATTATTTTTTTAATTAACTGCATAATTATTATGTTTTCAGTTATAAGTTTTTCTTGCCTTAATCTGGTCATTTTGAAACAGTCGTAATTTTGAGGTGCGAAAAACCAAAACCATTTTGCCCAACACATGTATCTACCATTCGATTTTATTGGAGTATGTTTTTGCAGTTTTTTTTTTGTAAATTATATATACGATTGTTTTCATGACAAACTCTTCTTGTATATAATCAACAATTCTAACATTGTGTGTCTGTGTAGAATATAATATATTAGTTCCATAACAGTAAACACAAGTTAAAAAATTGTCCAGATTTTTAAATTTCAATCAACTTTAACATTAAAATGCTGTTTTCTCAGAATTGAAATTTAAGAAATTTTGCACTATTCAAAATGCCATCTGCGTTCCAAATTTTCTTCGAATCTCATGAAATTTTTTTTGTGGATTTAATACATATTTAAGATTTATAATTTCACATCCTCAAAGGAATTATGTTATTTATTATCCAAAAATTTGAAAAGAACTGTTAGTAGATGAGATTTTTTCGTTGAAAATTTTGTGACGCAAGACTAATTATTATTTTTAAAAATAAATAAATATTTTACTTAAAAATTATATACAAATTACTTTTGTAATAACTTAATACTATTCCATAAAAAAAATTTAAATCATTTAAGTGAAAAATAACGCGCATTTGGCATTTTGCGTAAACACGCTTTTAATTATATAAAATTATTCATATTAAAAAAAATATTTATTGAAATCAATTGAAAATTTTATATGTGTTTTACTTTGACATGTTCCACTTCCTTATAAATTTTCAGAAAGTTTGAAGCAAAACTAAAAAAATAAAATTTCATCGTCCATGGTCGCCTTAACATTTCTTCTGTTTATAACTTCTTCAAGTCACCTTGGTAGTTTAAGGGTTAAGACTCTGACTGTGGTGCTTGAGGATCTGCGTTCGATTCCTGGTAAGCCTTGGTTGTAAATGTCTATATTTATTGAAAGTGACTAATGAAGGCAGTCTATGTAAACTAGTATCTGCTCTTTTATTAATTTTTATAAATTGTACTCATTTTTGAGTACATTTCTGTTTCAAAATTGAAACGTATGTATTAAGAATAATTATCATAATCGAATGTACTCAATGAGTAGGTTTTATTTACACCAGGAGTTTTTAACCACACTATTAAAAAAAAGTGTGCTTTGCATAATTACTAAGTGTTTTCGAATATCTGTGGTTCGGAGCAAAATGAACCAATATCCTATGTTAAGTCAATGAGACATTGATCCCTGTGCCACACATACCCAAATTATCAAAAACCGGAATAGGTCAAAAATAAAAACCTAATACCTTGGCCTTGGGGTCCCTTTTATAACCAATATGTCTTGTTTGTTTGAAACTTGTTTTTACAGTAATTAAAACACTATATTCATAGAGGTAATTCAATACTTTGGCCTCTATACGGATTTAAAATACTAGATAAACAGATAGATACGTTTTTTTATTGTAGTGGGCTGTTGCCCATTTACAATTGTTAGCAACATAATTGCGGATACAAAATTATATAAAAAAAACACTAATACAAGATAATAAAAACTATATATATATTTTAAGCTTAGAAACACACTTTGAACAAAATTACAAAGAAAGACAAAAGTAAATTAAGCGAGCAATTCGAATTAAGGTTTTAATCTGTTATTCGGAATCCATCACAAATTCACTGATCAATTCCTCCCGGAATTTTAAAACAGATATTCAGCAATTATAAAAGCAAATATATTTGTTGTGTGAAAATTTAGAACGCCGGAAATTTTACTGAATTAACTAATAATAAGTATTTTAGTCTAAATACGTTGTTAATTGGACACATTACAAATACATAATTTCAGGTTTCATTCACTGTGGTGTTACAAATTTTACAGGGATTATTAGGAAATATTTGGAAGATAATTCCTTTAAAAACGTGCGTGATTCATTACAACGAATTTGTATAATAATTATTTTTATAATGATATATCTATATTTCAAATTAAGTAGACCGATTTGATATATGTATATTGTGGGTGGTTAATACTATTGCTCTTTGAAGCTAGATAATTTAAGATGTATTGGTCGTGGTATACCTGTACAATCGTTGCTAAGTAATGCTCAGCGACTTTAAAGTCTTGGGAAAGCCAAACAAAATAAAAAAACAACGTTCTGTAAAATATTTCTAATTGAGATAGCGCAATTAAATTTATTGTCCCATTTAAAGTAATAGTCAAAGAAGTTTAAAATCATGGTAAATAAACAAATCTATTATTATTTTTTAATACATTTTTATTAATATATCTAAAAATATGTGTGGATTCAAGCAAAATAAAAAGTACTTTTGAATTTTTACTCCGACCATTATAAAAAATATCTGCTAAAATGGAGGAATAGCATTCTACATTTCTTAAGATATGGATTTTGCACAAAGCTGTCTTTACTGGAGACCCGAGCCCCAAATTATAAAAACAATTTTTAAAAAATTCTTCATAAAACGATACTATACATTAAGAAGGTGTGTATAAAATTTCTAAACAATAAAAGAAACATAACATATGTGTTTTTAGATGTTTATATACCATTTATCATCTTTCTGCACATTTTTCGTCTACAACAATCGTAATTTACTCAAAATATTTTTTTTTACATTTTGGTCACGTTTAAAATGCTAAGGCTTTGTAACTAATTAACTTAAAACTAAACTGTTAATATTTTTTAAGATCTAATATTTGTTTTATAAACGTATGAATAGATTTTTTAAATTAAGTTATAATTTTTTTTTTTTTAAGAATTATTAAACATAAAAATCTTAATTTTTTTTTAGGTTTTAAACTTAAAATAAGTTTTAGAAACCTATTAAAACCCAAATCTGCAAAATTCTATTCATACATCTGTGATACATACCTTGACATTATTTAATCAATTAAAAAAATTTACAAAAGTTAAAAATTGAAGAAGTAGTGTTTTTTTTAAAAAAAAAGTCTATTTAAGCTTAAAAAAACAAAAAAAATTACAAAAATAATTTTTTTAAATATATTTTTGTTTTTGATTTTTGTTCAAAAAAAGTTGTTTTAACAATATAAAAAAATAGTGTTTCTGAATTCATTAATAAACAAATTAGGATTTGGGGCTCGGGTCTCCCTTAAACTAATAAACAATAATCGATTTAGAAATAGTTGCAATATTTAAAAAACAATCATATAACAGAGTTATCTTATAAAGATTATGATTGCAAAAACTTTATTAATTCAGGGATAGATTATAGTCAAAGATCGGCCAATTTCCCACACGTAAATACACAAAGATATTCCCAAACCAAACATTAATTGGATCAACACATCTCAACTCGCAATTATTTTCCTTTGTGTAGCGGCAATCACATATTACATTTTTCCATATATATGGATCAAAGCAAGACAATATTATTTTGATCAACGTATAACGAAAATCTTATACTGCTTTCTTCTCTTGATAAGGCCATAAATTAATTGCTAAGCAACTTCTCCTGTTGGACAATTTATGTCTGTCTCTTGATGGTAGCCCCTTAATAGAATGCTTGTTACTTGCCATCGCAAAAAAGATTTATGATTGGGTATTATTACCAAAGGAAGCCTATTCTCTAAGTGAGATGATTATTTCTTATTTGGTGAATTAATCTATCTTTTGTGCCTTGGTAAAGATAAGGGCTCCTGTATAAACAGCTGCTACTGATTTGAACTCGAGGAGAAGAGATCAACAAGGTATTATTGGCTATGATTGTTTTTGGATAAGAAATTATTTGAGTTGATAAAGATGTAAGATAGCGCTTTAATGAAAAATTAATTTTGTAGCTATTTGGCACCAAGTTTATGGGGAACCCATTAAAGAATAAACATTTTAAATTAATAAATAAACAACAGCACTGATTTGAACTGGAGGAGAAGATATCATATAGGTACTATTATTGGAAATGATTGTTTTCTGAGATTTTGGATAAGAAATTATTTAAGTTGATAAATACGTAAGATAGCGCTTTAATGAAAAATTAATTTTGTAGCTATTTGGCACCAAGTTTATGGGGAACCCATTAAAGAATAAACATTTTAAATTAATAAATAAACAACAGCACTGATTTGAACTGGAGGAGAAGATATCATATAGGTACTATTATTGGAAATGATTGTTTTCTGAGATTTTGGATAAGAAATTATTTAAGTTGATAAATACGTAAGATAGCGCTTTAATGAAAAATTAATTTTGTAGCTATTTGGCACCAAGTTTATGGAGAACCCATTAAAGAATAAACATTTTAAATTAATAAATAAACAACAGCACTGATTTGAACTGGAGGAGAAGATATCATAAAGGTACTATTATTGGCTATGATTTTTTTCTGAGATTTTGGATAAGCAATTATTTGAGTTGATAAAGACGTAAAATAGCGTTTTAATGAAAAATTAATTTTGTAGCTATTTGGCACCAAGTTTATGGAGAACCCATTAAGGTATACACATTATAAATTAATAAATAAACAGCGGCTACTGATTTGAACTCGAGGAGAAGAGATCAACAAGGTATTATTGGCTATGATTTTTTCTAAGATTTGGGATAAGAAATTATTTGTGTTATAAATAGGTAAAATAGCGTTTTAATGAAATGTTAATTTTTATAGCTGTTTGACACAGACATTTCTGGGGAAGCCATTAGGCATATACATTTTAATTAAAATAATTAAGACTCTACTACTTGCGACTATTCTTCCGAAGTCTCGTGCGAATTCCGACTAAACTACAAAGGAACGCTCTAGAGACCTTGGAAATATTTTTTTAAAGATTTGTTTATGAAATATTTCTAAAATTGTGAAATATTTTTAAAAATTAAAATAATACAAATCCGAGCCTCAGTTGCACATATTGAGGATGAATATAAATATATATATATATAGCGCTGCACTTGGTATTTAGCGTGTATATATAGCGCTGCACTTGGTATTCGATAAACTGATTGGCTCGTGCGTGACTTCCGGGGATGGGTGGGAGAACCGAGAATCTCTCCAAATGAAATACCAGAAATTGTTTTTGTGATAAATTTACTGTGTGTTGTTGTTTCGTTGTTTAAGTTAATATTAAAATTGACCGATTCGCATGTTTAAAAGAAAGGAGGATTGCTTTAATTTTCAAAAAATAAGTAAGTATTTTCGAATTTTTTTTTGCATGTTATCATTTCGTAAAAATTGAAAGGAAACTTTTATTTGAGTAGTAAATAATAAAGATATTCCTTTCATGTATGGTTGTAGAAAATAGGGTAGGAGGGGATTCACATGATTTCGGCTGCACTGACATTTTCGACCACGGTCAAATACTGCAGAAAACCAGCTTTCTGAAGTAATAAAAAAATGAAAATCAACTCGGGTTGCCGCATCTACGTCGAGAGCCTTTATATACGTAATATTTTAAATAAAATTGTAATTAATTAAAACCTCTTTAATTAAAAGGAAATGAAAAACTACTTTCCTAAATACCACTCGAATAAAATAAGATCTCCTTCCCCGAATTGAACCCAAGGATATTTCATTCACCAATAAACACTTCATTCACTTCCCCAGACCAAAAAATAAAACTCACGCACAGACCAAGGGCACAAGTGTCGGTGATAAAGCTCGAACTCAGTCGATAAGCTGGGCTGGTACTAGGACATGGGCAAGATTAGATTTTTTCGATTGCAATAAAACTGGGGATCAAATTGATTAGCAGTCTTTTCCCCAGAGAGTCCAGAAAGGGCGCTTTCGCCCTTCCGGCCAACAAGCGCTTGCCAATTGCCGAGCAGCTCAGTAATTAGGTTATGGTTTCTGTCCTGGAAATGCAGCTGCCATATTGCCACGGCTCGTTTTTTATGCCAATGTCTAGTGGACTCACCCGAGAAACTGAGGGCAGACACTTAACGGATCCTTAGAGAGATCCGCAGAGTCTCGTGCTCTTTCGGTTGGGATATATGCCTAGATATCGTGGATCGAGTCAGAGAGATGTTGTATTTAATTAATCTTTTTTTTAAAGTTTTTGTTTTGAAGGTTTTTTCTTTACAGTAATCTATATATATATATATATATAAATGAATATGGCAAAATTAAGTTTTTATAATTATGATCTTTTGAATTGAAGTACTTTTTAATTTTTACTAAACATTGCTAAAAATATATACTTAAAAATAAAGAAAAGGCAATGCAGTTGCCATATTTCCACGACTCTATTTATATGCCAATGTCTAGTGGACTCACCCGAGAAACTGAGGGCAGACACTTAACGGATCCTTAGAGGGATCCGCAGAGACTCGTGCTCTTTCGGTTGGGATATATACCGAGATATGGTGGACCGAGTCAGAGGGATTTTGTGTTTAATTAAACTTTTTTTTTAAGTTTTTGTTTTTAAGGGTTTTTTCTTTACAGTAATGTATATATATAAACGAATGTGACAAAATTAAGTTTTTATAATTAAGATATTTTGAATTGAAGTACTTTTTAATCTTTATTATACACTGTTAAAAATAGGTACTTAAAAATATGTAAAATGTACTCATTTTTGATTACATTCGATGCTTATCGTAGCTCCGAATACATAAGTTTCATTTTTGAAAAGGACATGTACTCAAAAATGAGTAAAATGAATAAAAAGAGCATTTGTTTGCCTGTACAGACTGCCTTCATGAATCACTTTCAATAAATTTCAACAATTACAGCTAGGACTTACTTATTACCAGGACGCTTATAATCTCTCCAGAGGGTAATATGATGTCTTCTACTATTCGGATGTACTACTCGCATCTTCTATGAAGTTTATTTCATGCAAATTATTTTCATTTTAATCTTTTTTATTTCACGCTAACGTACTTAAATAAGTGTTCGTATATAAAACTAGTGCTATTCTTGCCCTTACAACATAACACATCTGTAGAATAGTTACACTGTATCAATAGCTTCTATACCCGATCCTTTAATTATTGAAACTATAAACCATACCTTTATTTTTAAGCTATAACATGTCAAGCAACAACAATTTATTATCGAGTATTCCAAAGATTATAGTTACTACAGAGTCACAGAGGCAATATTGTAGGTTTCCTTTTAAGAATTCCACTATTTCACACCAGCATCTAACACACCCCCAACACCCAGGAAAACTAATGAAACTTAACGAACTCAATAACCTGCACGCGAAACAAAGTTCATTAAAAGACTATTTACCCACTCCCCTCAAAAGCCGAATCCAAAACCATAAATCGAAGCCATACACTCGAAAGCAGCAGCCACACACTTAGTGTGGGATCGAAAGCCAGACTCCGAGAAGGGGAAATAAACAAGATTCTTTCATTACTTCTGGCTCTAACGAAGGCAAGGTTCATTTGTGGGGAAGAGCTGGGAATGGGGAGTTTCCGTGTTAATAGACTAGTTTTGTGGTGTGGGCATTGGGATTCAATGGGATTCAAAGGGATTCAATCTTTGGATCTTCTGGGGTCTTATTAGGGGATGCAGCACTTAGCATTCGTCATTTTTAACAAGTGCCAGACTTGGAAGTTGGGGAAGTCAGGGTTTGGAAATGGGTTAGTTTCTGATTATTTTTTTATACAGTATATAATTAGAACATTTATGTCTACTTATAATAGTATAATTCTTGATTTAAGGGATATGAACACGTATAAGGTACGGTGGGGTAAAATGGGTAAGAAAGTACCGATTTTTCATTTAAAGCTAGTTTTCACTTTTAAGATGTTATTAATATGACATTTTTTGGGTGTATTTAAGAAATGGATTCCTTGACATCTTTGCATATGTTTCATATTTTTTTTTAAATTTAAAAATGTTAAATTTTTAGGGGGTGGGGTATTCTTTTCCAAATACAAATGGGGTAAACAGTGGAAATCCTGAGATTTTTTTTTAACAAACAAATTTTACAGTCAAATCAATAACGAGTAAACTAGAATAAATAACAGCCATCAATTCTTAAAACCTCAGTATCTTTCTTTTTTAAGGGACTGTCATTGTAACAGTCTTTCTAAAAATAAGAGATATAATTTGACATTTTGAAAAATATACTTTTTATTATCTATTATCTTCGAAATAAAACGTGTGCTAGTATAATTTTTGGTTTATTTTGATTCTGGAATATTTGTTGTATTTACATTATTTTAAATTTGTTTTGAAGACGATTTTTCAAGCCATTTAAAACTTTTTGTTTACGTTTTAACAAAACCAGAAACTGGAGTTTGTTTGTTATCAAAATATGTTCTTCTTGTTCACAATTTGTTTTAAAAAAAACAAGTATGCCACAATTATATTAACATGTAAACAGTATTAAATATATTGTAGAAATTTCTTGTCATGCATAATCCTCGAAATAATATTTTTGTAGAAAATTAAACTTTATTCTTTTACGTTTTAACAAAACCAGAAACTGGAGTTTGTTTGTTATCAAAATATGTTCTTCTTGTTCACAATTTGTTTTAAAAAAAACAAGTATGCCACAATTATATTAACATGTAAACAGTATTAAATATATTGTAGAAATTTCTTGTCATGCATAATCCTCGAAATAATATTTTTGTAGAAAATTAAACTTTATTCAAAAATCGTTATTTTTTTCGAATTTCTTCTTTTTTTAGCATTAATAATTTGTTTATCAATTTTACCCCACCCTGAAAATCATTGAAAAAAAATTACTAGAAAAAATGTATCAAAAGATTGTTTTGTATAAAACACATGAATATTGAAAAATAATTTGACGTTTTTTGTTTTTAAATAGAAGTTTTCATGCAATCACGATATATTTTATAAACTCAACTCTTGGCGTTGACCTTTCAACCTCGACCTTTTGTTTTACGGTAAAATGTACTCCATTACACAAAGTATTGCTTGTAAAAAAACCGAGGTCAAAACAGAAGTTTCACAAAGTTAAATTTAATTTTTATTATACCCATTTTACACCATCCTATGCAATCGAACCCTATGCAATCGTGAAACACCAGTTTTCTCTGAAATACACATAATTTAAAACCTCATAAAATAGTTCTAAATGGAAATATTTTTCAAGTTTAAAGCGTTGTGGGAACTTTTAAAATCGTTTTTTATAAAAAAATATTTAAATAACTTATTTTGTTAAAAAGTAAATATTTTTAAATATATAAATTAAACTCTCTTATCTTAAATACAATTCAAGTACATTTTTAATATTTTGCTTGTCGTTCAGTATGTTTCACAGGCTTTAAATGAATGTCATAAGAAATATAAAAACAAAATATATAAATATTCAAAAATGTAACATATTTTTAAATGAAGTTTGCTAGTTTGGGTATGAAAACAGATAAATTAAATTTACTGTTAGCGATCAATTGATAAATTATTTTTAATCAAATATATCAATTTAATTTACAATTAACGATATAACTAGAAAAGATTTATCACAAAATAAAGACTTTGTAGCTGTAAAACCCGAAAATAATAATACACAAAATAATACAAAAAGTACAATATGTCTACCTACGAGAAACTCAAATTTTAATGTAATTTCCTGAAAAACAAACATGGTGGGAATTTGTCTATTTATATTCTCAGCTCTCTAATTTACAATAATAATATAATTATTTGATCCGCAATAATTTTTAGAAAAGTAATTTAAAAGTTATTACACAATTAAAATTAAGCAAATATACTTTTAAATCAACACACCTAAAAAATCCTAATTTTTTGCAAAAATTGGAAATACAAATTGTACTTTCACCACTACAGCTTTTTTTACTTGGTCAATTGCATCGTTTATATCAAAAACCGACTAAGTACTTTTTCTAATTTTTAAAAACAAAGAAAAAATTCTATGTTTGATATTAATATAGATCTTATAGGTCTAAAATTTTTTAGAGTATTAGTTAACATCCATTCGAAGTGGATGTTGCCCTGTAATTAAATTATAATACTATTTATTCCATACTTTTTTTGTAATTGCAATTAGCGAGTTTTGTTGGAGTTTGATTTGATTTAGTATTTGATTTGTCGTTCAAGAAATACTAACTGTAACCGTTACTTATATTTTAACGTTTTCTTTATTTATGCAAATTGTTGTAATGCTGTTAAAGCTGCTTATCTGTATGGAAATTTAGATGAAGTGGTCTACATGCAGCAACCAGCAGGTCACGTGGTAAGAGGTGAGGAACACAAGGTGTGTTTATTAAAGAAAGCTATTTATGGTCTACACCAAAGTGGTCGGCAGTGGCACACTGCTTTAGATGATATTTTGAAAAATATAGGTTTTGTAAAATTGGACTGGTGTAACTGTACATATATGTTAAACAAAAATGTTATATTAACTGTGTATGTGGATGATATGGTTTGTTTTGGTAAAAATCAAATTGTTTTACAAGATGCAATCGGTTTAATTAAGAGTAAATTGGACATTACAGAATTAGGTAAAGTTAAGTATTTATTGGGAGTAAATTTTGAAGAAATTAACGGGATAACCTACTTGCATCAAGGAACTTATATAAATAAACTTATGTCTAGATTTGAAGATTTGCCAAAAAGTAATCCAAATTTACCATTTAAAATTGGTGGTCGTTTGCCTGATAAGGTAAATGAAATTGAGGAAAATGATATTATGAAAAGGTTTCCTTATCGTTCTCTCATTGGATGTTTATCGTTTTTATCCAATCGTTCTAGACCAGATATTGCATTTTCAGTTAACACCATGGCACAGTTCTGCAATGGTTATAATTATAAGCATTGGTTGATTGTTGTAGATATTTTAAATTATGTTTTTGTAACTAAAGACTTAAAAATTAATTTGTCTTGTGTTGATGATTCTTTACTTAATGCATATTCTGATGCCAATTGGGGATGTAATCTGAATAATAGGCATTCAATTAGTGGTTATATTGTATATTTTAGTGGCATTCCAATAACTTGGAAGTCTTGTAAACAAAAGTGCATAGCATTAAGCTCTATGGAATCAGAGTTCATTGCATTAACTGAAAGTGTTAAAGAATTAATATGGTTTAAACGTATTCTTGAACAAATTGATTTAATTGAGAACTTTATTCCTATTCAATTTTGTGACAACCAGGCTTCTATATATTTTGCTAAAAATGGTCAAGAAAGTGCCAAGACCAAGCATATAGATGTAAAGTACCAGTTTGTACGGAAATTTTTGAAAGACAATATTTTCATTTTGAAATATGTTAATACTAACAGCAACTTGGCTGATTTCCTTACTAAGCCGTTATTGAAAACAAAGTTTCAATTTATGTTAAATAATATATTTTGTAAGTTGTATTAATTATTCCTTGAACGATGGGGCCGTATGTTGGAGTTTGATTTGATTTAGTATTTGATTTGTCGTTCAAGAAATACTAACTGTAACCGTTACTTATATTTTAACGTTTTCTTTATTTATGCAAATTGTTGTAATATATATATTTCTGTTGTGATGTGTCGAGAATAAATGAAAAGGAATTTTTACTACTGAGTCATGTTGATTTGACGTGTCCTTTTTTATTCAAATCGTAACCTCCAACAAGTTTTTCCAATAAAATACGATTTTACTGTAAAAGCATGCATTTTTAAAGTTAATTTGGACAATTCGTCGGGTTTCTACAGTAAGCGCAGTTTTCGCTGTAAAAATAACTCACAAAATGGAATGGTCGTTGACAAGATTGTGCACCACAAAATTGTGTTTGCCATATGGGATTCAGATTCTGTATAAAAAGACATTCGAAAAAAAATACAATTGACGGGTTTCTAAAATAAACGAATAAACAGTTAATCCAACCAACAACGGATCCTTTGTCTACCGCATATAAAAATCCATATTTATGTAAAATTATCTCCAAAGCTAATAAAAATAAGCCACCTTTATCACATTACACAACTGTTATTCTCATTAATATTTTAGATAAACAACCAATAACAAATTTGAATAATTTAACAAATGATTTTCCAAAAACTACTAATTTCTTGACATCAACGCTCCTATACCAAATACACTAAATATCAAATCAGTTGGATGAGCTAAAAATAACAAACCAGACTGAATTTTTTTTGTCTGATTCTTATATTATTTGTCATCTTTCTACAGACAGCAGCGTCTAGTTATTTGCATCTGGGAATACTCCGCAAAAATAATTTTTGTTGATTTCCGATTTGGTGGCTGCGCGGCAGTTTTTATTTGGGATGTGTATTCCCTACGTATCGCGATATTCCCGACTTGTCTGAAATCCGAAATAAAAATTCATACCATATTCTCAACGGATTTCACTTGAAGTTTTCTGAAGTATTCTTTCTCAGAGGAAAATATATATGAATAAAAATTGCATTTTTCGAGTGGTATTTGATTTTAGTTGTTTTAAGAAAAGTGTGTGGGGGTTTCTTTGAATAACAAATCAATACCAGAAGTTTTATTGAAGGTATATAATTGTACAATAAACAGGATATTATGAGATATGGTATGTAAAACATATATATTTTAGGTAAACAAATTGTAAATAAATTTATTCAACGGTGTATATTCATATTTAATATGAATATAGACATTTGTATAAATTGATTTACAATTTTTTTTAAATAAGGTAGATTACACAAGCGTTGATTTTAACCTTCTGACCGTTACAAACGTATTTTTGCGTCCTTATATCTCTAGTTTTTCCAGCAATACACACAATTTTTAAATTCATAAAAATGTTCTATTTTCTAATATTTTCCAAATTTTTTTTGTTGGGCTTAAATTTCAAAGCCATTTCTTTAGGAATAAACAAGTTTTTTCTTAAATTTTTTTATATAAGTTTATTAAAATATCATTTCAAATTTCTTACAGAGAAAACAACTTTACAATTTAATTAATTTTGTGAACGGTTCGAGGGTAAAACAAAGAGAATTCATTTTAAAATACTTCTAAACTTAAAGTAGTATTTAAAATGTAAGAGCAAATTTAGAAAGTTTATTATGCGTCAATTGTTATATTTAATAAATGTTAAATACAATGCATTTGTATACGAAAATGCTTATAGGAAAAAAAATCCCCATATTTTTTATGTTAGCCTTTATTAATATATTTTACAGTATTTTGTATTTAATAAACATCTTGACTTTTAAAAATATAGTTTATATATAGTTGTTTGCTCGTTTACTGTTAAAGTGCTGTTTTGACTTCAGTTGAAGTAATATTAAATCGTGAAAATTATTGTGCCTTTCAATAACTTTTATTGACAATTGTTAGGATGGATTTAAAATATGTATATCTTCAATTAGCAATGTCAGATATAAATAATGTGTAAAATATACATATTCATATTTATTAAATTTTATATCAATTTATTCAATTAATGGAAAAAAATATACTCTAAATTTTCTTAATTATCAACAATTCTTTTTAAAAATTCATAGAAAAATAAAGTACTAAGAAAATAAATTTTCCAGGATGTAACCAATTTCACATTTCATGTACATAAACAGTCTAGATCAACAGATTCTTCAATGTAATTGAAATATTTAAACTCTAAATAAATCTAAGAAACTATAAACTGATTTTTTTAACTCCATACATCATTATATGTATTGTATATCATTTAGGAAACCATTTAATATTACCAAAGATACATAATTATATTTTATGTATATCATTTAAGAAACCATTTATTATTACCAAAGATACATCATTATATTTTATGTATATCTTTTAAGAAACCATTTAATGTTACCAAAGATACATCATTATATTTTATGTATATCATTTAAGAAATCATTTAGTATTACCAAAGATACATCATTATATTTTATGTATATCTTTTAAGAAACCATTTAATGTTACCAAAGATACATCATTATATTTTATGTATATCATTTAAGAAATCATTTAGTATTACCAAAGATACATCATTATATTTTTGTATATCATTTAAGAAACCATTTAATAGTACCAAAGATTACCTTCTTAACACAAAAAACCATCCGATTCCATGTCAACAAAACACAAAAATCCTTTAAGCGACAACAAAAACCTTTCTATCCCAAACCGACCAAAATTCGCCAAAATTCGCCAATCCCATAAAAACATCTTTAGACCCTCCCCTAATGGGACAGCTTTTCTTTATAGATGCTTGTAATTAGAATACTAATTCAGTTTTACGAGCTTAATATAAATATTGAGATTAAAGAATAAACTGCGGGGCGTCGTTTGATTAAAAATACGTCATCTCAGAGTCCAGCATCGAGGTGTGGAAAGTAAGACACGCTTTAATCTAACCGAAGAGGATATTTCAAGCATGGGAAAATATGATCAACGAATCTGAGAGGGATTTTGAGTTTCCTAAGAGCAAAAGTGCTTTCAAGCGTTTGTTTAACTTTGAATAATTTGTATGGATTGATGTGTGTGAATATTTTCTGGTCTAAGGTGGAATTAATTGGGTATTTGGTGTAAAGTCATTATTAAGGAGCAAATATACAAAATGTACTTTTGTCAACATTTCTAAAAACTAGATTATTAAATCATTGAAGTTGACTGAGAATTTTCTGTCTAAATAAGCTGTTCTATTTTTTCAAAACATATTTTGTTCCATTGAAATTAATTTGTAATATTAGAATCAATATACCAGTCAATGCTTTTAGAAAAAATATTTATGGTATCCCATGAATCAGCTCAATGCAATGTGATAAAAGATTCTTTCAACGTCTGCGTCTCAATCTTGATATTGCGTGGAGTATTAAACTTTTGTAGGAGTTTAAAAATAGAGGAACCACTGAAATATTTAGATAAACTGTAAAAATTTCATTTTTTTTTGTTAAATTGAGAAATGTTTAAAAAAACATTTTTATTTTAGAGTTATGGTTACTATTATTTTCAAATAAATTGTGAAGTATTAGGTAATACGCTAGATGTAGAATTTATAGATTTTTTTTAGCTTTAATTAGATGTTTTTTTTAAAAAAAAATTACAAATGTCAAGGTCTTTATTTCAAACATCGAGAAGTATTTATTAAATTTTAAGAAATATCAATTAAAAAATATTTGGTGTTAATAACCACTAACAAGCCGATGTATATATATTTTTTAATTTGTTAAGGATTAGCCAAGGGGCATATTACGCAAAAAAATTTCAAATAAAATCTTGCTGGATTTTTTTAAAATTATAATTTAAATTATTCTAATGCTTGAAAAATTCTAGAACTTTATATATATTTTTAAAAAGTTATTTGTGATTAAATTTAAATCGTTTTTATTTAGTGATTGGTCTTCTTAATATTAAGTTTTTTTTTAAACGCTAAGGCTTTTTTTATTATTAATGGAGAAATGCATATTTTTAAGCATATGAGTAAATTAAAAATTGGTATGCGAATTATTTCTATAAGTTGTATTATTTTTTTAATTACTAAATAAAAAAACCGAGTTTTAAAGAAAAATATTATGTATAATTATATATAAAAAGAAATCAAATATATGTAGTATACAAAGCTTTAATGCTATAGTTTAAAGGATAAGGTTAATTTTATACTTTAAAGGATATGAGAAAAAAATAGGTGAAAACATATAAATATTTAAAAAGCATTAGTGTTTTGAAAAATCTTTAAAAAATTATAAAGTTTACAACTAAAAAAAAAAATACAGAATTTGTGTAAAATTGTTTTCTTATATAAATAATATACTTTGAATAATATATATATATATATATATATATATATATATATATATATATATATATATATATATATATATATATATATATATATATATATATATATATATATATCCCCTTAACTGAAATGAGTTTGCATATATAAGTAAACTTAATCTCCAAAGAAATAAGAACTTATAGCGTATTTCTAAAATCTCCATCTCTTTTATCTCAATCTCTTAATAAAGCGACATGACAAACTTGAAATAGTTGTTCAGAAGATGGTCTTCCACGTTATTTGATGTCGATTGCTTAAATGGAAACTGAGTTATTACAACTCAATTATCTTACTTCCCATTCTTTTGATGCATCTTTTTAACATTTCTTCTGTTTATAACTTCTTCACGTCGCCCTGGTATTCCAACGGATAAAACACTGGACTGCAGCCTGAGGGTATGGGTTCGATTCCCGGTAAATCTTGGTTGTAATTGTTCCTGTAATTGTTTGTATTTTCCTGTTTTTTATTTGGATTAATGACAAGCATCGAATGTACTAAAAAAGTTCATGCATTTTCCAAAAAATTTCTTTTCCTGTTTTTTATTTGGATTAATGACAAGCATCGAATGTACTAAAAAAGTTCATGTATTTTCCAAAAAATGTCTTTTCCTATTTTTTATTTGGATTAATGACAAGCATCGAATGTACTAAAAAAACGAGTACACTTGACTTATTTTTGAGTACGTATGTTTAACAGTATAATCCACACAAGTGCAGTATAATGACAGTGCAAGTAACAGTGCAATCCAAAGTTAAAATCCAATTTATATAGCCATAATAATCCAAAATATATTTAACTATACAATATAAAATTCATACAACTCGGACCAACGATCATAATGGAAATACCACTTATTCAAATATCATTATCTCCCGCAACAAAAGAAAGGGTTAAGAAAACCATCTTTTCATCCCGACACTTCCTTCTCATTGCGTAATTAACCCTTATTTCAACTTTAAAAGTCCTCAGCGAGCAGTGGGAATTCAGCAAATGTTACGACCAGCGGAATCTTCAAATTAACTTGTCTGAGAATTAATTTACGCTGGGGAATTGAGCATTCGAAGTTCTTGCCTCGATGTCAAGGAAGAGCGAGGACTCGATTATTAAAAGTTCGGAATGGTTTATTGTGTTCAATAGAAGAAATCTTAATGAAGCATAATCGAAATCTGGATTCTTTCGGGTTGAGGGGGTTTATTTGTGAGGAAAATTGCTGTTTTTAAAAGGCTGTGTTGTTTATTTGTTGGGGTGGTTTTGTATTTTGTTGAAGAAAGTTAAATAAAGACTTGGATTCGAGTTGAGTGAGTTTTTATTTTCTTTGAGTCGTTTTAGAAATTAAATAAAGAGTGATTTTTTTTAAATAATAAAAATATATTCTTTATTTATAAAAGTGTGTCATATTTTTTTAATTTAATAAAGTATTTAAAATATACTATATCGATTAATTTTCAGAATTAAAAAAAATATTTCACGAATACCAGTTTTTTTTCGTGCATTTTCTTTATTTAAGTAATATTTCTTGATTATTTATTATTATTAAAATTTTCACCATTCCCTCAGTTTTTGATAATATATTCTCAATTTTTTTTAACATGCTTAGAGATTAGTTTATATATGTTTTAAACTATTTAACTACTCTAACCATAATTTATCAATGCCTTTACTGTGGTTAGTGACAATTCACTAACTTTATCGGACAACAGGACAACCATTAAAAAAATTGTAGATTTGTTATAGTAAAATGAAAACAACAATCTCATGGGGTTTCTGCTACAAAAAATTCTGCCCGTTAATTTTTTTTCTTTGCACTTTTCAATTAGATACTTAATATATTACAACATGAGAAGTCAAATAAGTTCATAGCCTCAAATTCACGGAAAATACATTTAAGGTGTCCGTACACACTCGACATTTTTTTAAATTATAGTTTTAAAAACAGCTGCTTTTTTAACTATGAAAACACTTCAATATTTACAATGATTCATAAAAAAAACTCTGAATAGAGTCAATTTATAATTAGATAAATAAAATGTTATTATCTAATTAGCATGTTTTTTCAAACTCAATTACTAAGTTGTAGATGATCTAGAAGCTTAATTTTTGTTGGAAATTAATTGTATTATCATTTTAAATATTATGAACGTCCACAAAAATTTTAGATATATAAAGTGTTTTTTAAAATAATAATTTCTTCAAAAATCCCCCCCCCCCCCCCCACGCCCAAAATATTTTTAGTAGAACTTTAAAGTTCTACTAAAAATATTTTTTTTTAAATCTTTATTTTTGAGCTCCATAACATCCAACAACTAATATAAAGTCGAACAGAAAATAATCCCCTTTCCCCTCGAAAAAAAAGGAAACTTTAGTTATCATGTTTGGAATGATACAATTCTTCAGAAACCGAGTTGAAAGTTTGCAAAACCTATTCCCATTGCAAGCAAGCCCCTAGAATAACACTTTATAAATAATAAAGTTTTTGGAACATTTATACTCTCTTGACATCAACTGAAAGATAATGAATAGGGGAACATTTCAGAGCCACAATCCTATGTTGTCATTGATACCAGCATTTCATAGCATGTACCTTAACACATCTTTGCATCAAGGCATATAACACTTAACAAAAAAATCAATATAAAAGTCTATTATGTGCTATTCAAAACTATTTTAGAACTCAATCTCACACATTCCAACTCCACACAATGATTTTTTAAGTCGTCTTTCACATGAGCTATCTCCAAAAGCCATCTTCTCTACGGCGAACTCCCCCTGGGCTTTTGAAAAAGTGCATATTTAAATCCCCATCCCTTCCCTTCTTTCCCCCATCCCTTAGGCTATCTCATATCGAGCTGTTTTCACTAGCCATTAGGGGGAGCAAAAGTAAACACTGGAAAAGCCCAGAAACTTATGCTCGAGACTTGAAACGCGTATGCTAAATATATTATTCAAGTCTTTGAAAAAATACACCAAGGGGTCTTGACGGGCCGAGTTTACTAGTTCTTTTCTACTAGTTCTTTATCAGCTCAATTGCATTTGGAAGGAAAATATTTTGAATTATATTTTTTGGATTCGTGTTTTTGGTTGGGTTTTATGCAGGAATTAAGTTTAACTTTTCACCTGGGGGGGAATTTTCAGACGGGGGTTTTTTTTTCTTGGAGGGAAATATTTCGCAGGAGTTATGTAATAGGTGAAGTGGCAGTAATAAAAGCGATATTCAAATTATATTTAGGGTAATGCTTTGGATATAACTCTATTTGAGCGCTTGTTGGATTCGCAAAATTTGTTTTTAGAGTATTATTAAAAATCTAGTAAAGGGAGAATTGAATGCGGAATATTTTAGTTTTATTATTTACTAGTTGTGCGCCCCCGCTTTTTTAGGGTTGCGTTAGATTTCGTAAATGCTCTTCCATATCTGTAAACGTTTGAATGACTGAGTCATATAAAAAATGTATTTAGATGTCTGGAAATTTAAACAGTTGTTAAGAATATGCATACTTTGATGGATCCTCAAAAACACATGACAACATATTTACAAAAAAATGACAAAAATAACTACCTTATTTCCACATTACATGTTAAAAATAATATGTAATATTATATACTATATATGTAAAAAAGCTGATACTAGACTTGTTTGTTATTTGACATACCAATTTCTCAACAGCTTACACCATAGCAAGTGGCCAGGCTTTTATATACATTTGTGAATAAAATAAAAAATATATATATAATTTTTTAAATAATCATAAAAATTAATGTTTGTGTCCTTTTGAACAACTTCATCATTATGAAATGTATGTACTAATCATGCAATTCCGTTTTAGGATATATTAATACGAGCTCATTGCTCAGCCCCCCCCCCCCCCCATCTAATTTAATATTTACTACAATAACTTAATTTACTAGGATAATTGGGATATAGGTGTAAGTACACTTTTGTTGACACACAAAGTTCATTTCGATTTTCGAAATACAGATAATGTTTCATGTATATTTGATAAATATATTATATTCTGATTTATTTATAAAGATATAATATTCAGATTTATTTATAAATATATTGTATTGTGATTTATTTATAAATATATTGTATTGTAAATATATTATATTCTGATTTATTTATAAAAATATAATATTCAGATTTATTTATAAATATATTGTATTGTGATTTATTTATAAATATATTGTATTGTAAATATATTATATTCTGATTTATTTATAAATATATTATATTCTGATTTATTTATAATTATATAATATTCTGATTCATTTATAAATATTTGTAAATATTTTTTGCATCAAAGTTGCATATAACCCTAGATCATGTCCGATCTTTCCGAGAAATGTACGACATTTTTAACATTCACTAAAATACTTCTTTATGTTAAAGCGATTTTTTAATCTAAAGAAATTGGGTATCTTTTGGAAACATATTTTATAGAACAATTGTAATTCAAAAAATGTCGTAAGAGAAATTAGACTTTGAACGTCCAAAATTTAAAACCCATTTTCCCCTACCACTGGAATAAAATTAACTTTCGTTTAAACTAAAACAACCCATACTTTTGCCATTGACTTTCCCACACATTTCTTAATTACGCTTAACCGAGCATTAAAATTTCCTTTAACATTATTTCTCCATCTTAGCCGCCTAAAGAGACTTTGCTAATTACACCTCCAAACAGATTGCCAAACAACCAACTTCATTAAGGAACTGCCGCAGCAAAACTGGAATTAAGCCTTAAACGATGGAACTAAGGTAAGAAGGATTTTATATCTCAAAGGAAGATCAGCTTTCTGTTGCAAATATGTCTGTAATTATTAAATACACACAAAGATTTAAAAATTAATAACTTTAATGAAAAATGTAATATTGCTTCTTTAATTAATTTAAATCTATATAGTTTGTCCTTTTCAATATAATCCGTAGTTTGGTTGTATTAGTTTTACGTAGTTAGGAGCTTTATAAACTTTTAAATTTTTAGTAAATTAAATTATTTGTTGCTGCTACGCCTATAACGCTTTACTCGCTTTATAGGCGACTTCATAAATTCTTAAAATAAGAAGATAATTCATTAAAATGTATTTTTATATTTGAGGTTATACACGTAACCTTCATGTGAATTCATGTGTTCAGGTATTTTTCCCAAATTTAAATTTATAATTTTCACATCAATGTCGCATATTACGTGATGAAATAACGATTTGATATTTTTTGTTCCTGTTTATCAATATGAGTGGATAACAGCATGTTCTTAGTTTCAAAGTATCTTCTTCCATTATCTTGATCTTTAACTAACTTCAAAAGTATTATTTTTAACATCCCGAAACACAATAGGTTTTATGAACAATATCCTGCAGTTTTTATTAATAAGTATTCGTATAACAGTTTTAAAACATGGCCTTTGCATCGTGCAATGAACCAACTTTAATATTATATAAATTATGAAGCTATAACTATTTTGTTATTTTAAGAAAACCAATGTGCAGTTTTATTTATGATATGTGACTTTTTATATAATATATTTCGTTAGTATTGGTAACAGAATTCTAATGGTATTGTTGAATGACTACCATAAAGGAAAACATTTTAAAATCCTTTTTTCTACGATGTTTCCTCATCAATGCGTAAATAATTCATGTAATTATTATACTACTTTCAAAATATGTACACATATAATTTTAGATGAGATTAATTTGTAATCTACCGTTCAGCTAAAATTACAGAAAAACTCTTAATTTCATGATTCTAAAAGTATTGTTGAATAATGTGACTGGTCAACAAATCCTTTCAAATCCATACTTCCACAATTTTTCAGCATAACAATATAAACAATTATACAACTAGTATTTCTGCGCGACTAGTAGACATCGGGGCCAAAAAACAATCTTAAAAAAAATTAACAAATCATATATGTCGTTTTTAATAACTTCAAGGAACATTGATGTAAAATTTGTATAAAATCGAACAACGCGTTTGGACGTGACTGCCTAACAAACAAATTTACAAACAGACAAAATGTCGAGATAAAACAGGGACCTCGTTAATCCCAGCAAAAAAAGTAAGCATGAAACCTTCATCAAAATTGTCAAATTGAAGGTTTTTTTGAAGGTTTTATAAAGGATATTGAAACAAAACACTGAAGTTTTTTTTGAAGTTTTTAATTTTCCTGCATAAAACCTTTTAAATATCTGCATTTTTCCTTCATGATTAAAAATTGAAGGTTTTTTGCAGGTTTTTATGAAGGTTTCTTGCAGGTTTTTATGAAGGTTTTTTGCAGTTTTTATGAAGGACATTGAAACAAAAACCTTTAATTTTATAGATCTTCAAAAAAACTGCAGTTTTCCTGCATAAAACCTTTTAAATATCTACATTTTTCCTTCATGATTAAAAATTGAAGGTTTTTTGCAGGTTTTTATGAAGGGTTTTTTGCAGGTTTTTATGAAGGTTTTTTGCAGTTTTTATGAAGGACATTGAAACAAAAACCTTTAATTTTATAGATCTTCAAAAAAACTGCAGTTTTCCTGCATAAAACCTTCAGTTTCAAAATTTTGATGAAGGTTTTATGCTGACTTTTTTTGCTGGGATGCTCGATTAAATTTTTTTTTTATCAGTTTTATATTTTAAGAAATGGCTGAGTATATTTAGAAAGGATATCTCTCTCTTTATCGTTCGGCTTCTATAATCCAGGTCGCATTGGTCTATTCTTGAACGACATAAGTCCACAAATTCCTAAAAAAGCGAATTCCCTCATCTACTGTACAAGCGCTTTTCCGAATTCCATCCTATTTCTATCCAGAACGACGCATTTATTTATTCGTATGTATTCCAAAATTCCTCCATCCCCCCCAGAGACGGCCCAATCGGAATTTCCTCAGGGAAATCCCCCGGCATCTCGGAGAAAGTGACGTCACACACCCAATTGTCAGATCCACCCACCCATCCCGATTGTCGTCCCCTCTGTTTTATAGCACCAAAGTTTTCCCTCGCCGCTCCCGAGTTTGTATTTAATATCTCCAGTTTACCCGGGCAAACGCATTCTAAGCAATGGCTACACGAAAACGGGTACGTCTCCCGAGAAATCCGACTTTTCTGTCGTCATAAGCTGTAGGCGGAATATTTGATTCCGACGTCTTTCTGATCAATCAGCCCCCCAATCCCCCCCATTCGCTTTCCCCCCATGCCTGGTTACGTTCATTGAGTGAGTGCGAAGTCTGGCGTCTGCTTACGCGTTCTTCCTTGTCCTTGTCCCTTGACATTATCTTATCCCCATCTTTCTAACAGGCGTCCTGGTTAATAGTTTCTGCTGTTACCCGGGCATTTTCGCGCTTATTAGATGCCCTTCCCCCCGACACTTGAAGGCCCCCTCGTGTCCAATCCGTCCCCTCTGGCTCTTTTAATCAATATCCCCCCAACCGGACTTTTGATCTTGGGCCTCGATGTGTTTGTCGGGTTGGGTGTTTGATTGAAGGTTTAGAGATGTTTGCTACTAAACCGCAAGGATTTGATTGGACGGGAGCGTTGTTATTTTTAGGTGCCCTCTTCATTAGCGTAGAAATGGGAAGACGCGTTTAGAGTTTGGCAGTGGGAAAGCAAAATTAGTTCTGCATTAACACTTGGCTAATCAAGTTCGGTTGAAGGAAATCTATTTCGAGCAATGCATATTAGAAGTCGACAAATAGAGTTAGGCGGAACCCATTTTGAACGCTATATTAATATATTTATTCTAAAATAAATATACAAGGATATTTGAAATGTTATACTACAGTAAAACTAGAATTTTCCGGATCAAATGGGACCAGTTTTTACTCTTATAATTGGATAATTCACAAAAAAGGTAATGTAATAGTAAAAAACGAATTTTGCTTTAGTATGTAATTTAATGACTATTAACCCTCTGACGGAGCGGAATGATTTAAGTCGTCTAGGATTTACTGTTTTTCCAGCAATAAACTGTAATTTCACAAAAATATTCGATGTTGTAAATTTTTAAAATCTGAAAAGTTGGAGTGTTTCTTAGAAGGTATATCTATTACAATAACAAAAATTAAAAATATAAATAAAATATAGATGCATTGGAAATATAAAATAAACTGTTTTTTAAAAATGACAGATAAATTGGGCCATAGAATACTATTTCCAATATTATAAATGACTTTCTGCATTAGTGATAAACAATTTTATCACTGTTTTCACCAACTCAATGAAGCATTGAGTTATGGAAAAAAAATTGTAACTACTATAATTTTACTATAAAGATATTTTTTGTTGTTATTTTCATGTTATTTTCAAAGCTACAAACAAATTTATACTTAACATAAAATTCTACTAGGTTATTTTAATGAATGAATAAACGGTCTAGTATTTAACAATAATTTTTGTAAGCATTGTGTAAACAATAATGTAAAAGACAAAAAATCAACTTAAAACTGTTAAGTAATATTCACTACTCTCACCTGCTGTAAGTGTTTATATTATTTTTTTAAGGTTTATATCTTTACTCGAACACAGCAAATAACTCACGCATTTTAAAGACCTTTAAACTATATCCACCTGTATTCAAGCTTCCTATTTTTGTACCAAAGTTAAACACATAGTTATAATAGATAAAAGTAGACAAAAGCTACGTTCCAATCATAATCTTTACATCTCTATTATCCTACCACAGTTAAAAAATGTCAAACCGAAATCACGCAGGTCCCCATAAGACCTGAATGATAATAATTATTTACTAATGGTAATTAATGGGTAGATTACGGTACATCACATTAGATAACGGTGCGTGCAGAACTCACTATGAAAAAAGCTGTGTGCAGTTGAAGGGTACTATTAGTAACTCACATTTTCTCATTATTTTAAAATGGTTATCTGCCATCCGGATCATGATCGTACTAATGATCCTAGAAAGGAAATATGGATAGATAGGAAGTGCTAAAAATCGGAAGTTGTACTAAAGGTTGGTAAATCGATTTTTAATTAAATTCATTACCTATTAGAAAGAAAGGAAAATGTTTCAAAGCTGGATATATTATAAATGCGCTTAAAACAACGTTAGTGGTAATGATTTGCTAACATTGGAATTAAGTTTTTTCTAATAATAGGACTGGATGGTAATTTTTAAACAATACCAACACAATTTTTTTTTCAATCATTCCCATATACATAACAAAAATTAAATTTTTAGAATTATATTTATCAAAATGAGCGCAGTAATAAATGTTTGTGCATCAGTGATTAAAAATAAAAACATTAACGAAATTCATAAGTTTTTAATATTACTAATTATTTAATTTAAAATTTCCAATAAATTAAAAAATAAATAAATATCAATTTAAAATTTGTTACATTGGCAATATTTTATTTAATAAAAAATTCATTTAAATGTATAGACAGTCTTTAAATTGTTATAAAAAATTTAAAATCAAAAATTTAAAATTTAAAATTTAAAATTTAAAATTTAAAATTTAAAATTTAAAATTTAAAATTTAAAATTTAAAATTTAAAATTTAATAATTTGTTTTATATTTTATTTTTAATGCCGTTCAAATATTGGAGCGTTTTAGTGGTTCCGTTTCATTTAAAGTTCAGCTTTCTTTTTCTGGTAGCGAGGTCTACTGTTCCCAGAACTACTAGTAATAGAACACCCTAATTTTATATTTTGTAAAAGAAACATGTAAATGTATTTTACAAAAGGTACCAATCTAATTAAGCCCAACCCAGAATAAAACTCATTTCAGCACATACAAAACACAAAGAAATCGCCCTTGCATGAAATTTTACTTCTACATATTTTTTTGTTGAACTCTAAAGACAATAAAAGGAAAATGGGAAACAAAGAAATTAAAGGTAGCCAAAAAGAACACTAGCATAAAAATAAGCACCGACCAACCGACCAAGGAAGCCCCATGATTTAAAAAACTTGGCACAGAAACTTTCTCAATACCTTTGTCTTTAGCACAATCATTAATGTCTGAACGTGAACAGAAGAAACAACAGAAAGAAATGAGAAAAACATTAAATGTGTTTTAAAGGAATGAAATAAAATATCAGGAAAAAATAACGGCTTGGAAGGTATACACGCAACAGTCCTGCAACAAAAGTCATCAAGGTTTCATAAAGTAAAACAATAAATACAAAACTAAATTTTTGTAACGAACTTTTAGCAAGTTTTTGCTTTTACCACCAAAAGAACTTGTAAGCATTGGGCATGTAAGAAACTGGTTAAGGATTTGCCCTGGGGATTTTGAAAGATTTCTTTTCTAGTTTCATGGTTTTAGTGATTTTTTTACTCTTTCAAACTAATAATTCATTTTTTTAAAAATATATTAGTCATAAAATATTTTTGTAATTTTTATAAATCCAAATGTTTAGCAATGTTACTAACAAATATTTTTTAAATAAATAAAAAATGGATCTTATAAATAAATATTTTTTTTAATTATAAAATAGTTTTTTGTTTTCTATTAATTCAATTATCTAACGTTATACCCTTAAGTATAATATAATAAAATATGCGTATAACAAAATATTGCTTACATAAAATAAATATAATACTCTTTACGGTTTCGAATTTTATTATTTTGAATTTTAAGAAAATAATTATCAAATTGAAGGGAATATGGACTCATTTCATTTAAAAATGACACTAATATAGTTTCCTGCATTGTAAAATTACTTGCGACTCACTTAAAGTGTATATTCTAATAAATATATACATGTTCACATATTTATTCTGCATACGCATAATATGGTAAATATATTTAAACATACAAATACAAATAGTGACGACCTACTACAGTCTCTAAGCCCAGCAAGGTTGGTCCCGTTTAATGCATCCTAACAATTACTCAGTGCCTATCTAGTCTTTAAAAACTACCTACTCCTGACGAATTAACCACCCATTCAAAAAACTATTCCAATTAAAGGGTTTGCTGCAAAAAGGATGTAGCTCCAACCTAGGGGAATTTGGAGTTATATGTACTATTTTGTCGTAAAAAAACTTGTTTGGTGCCAGAAAGATGTAGCTCCAATCGTTAGTTCTTGCGTTACTCAAAAGATGACATCGCAACAGCTGAGCCGGACGTTACAGAGGGGGAGTGTGATGATTAAAAATTTAATTTTCTGTTTTTAAAGCCAAGTTATATGCTATATTTCAATTGAAGTTTTCTTTAAATAATATAATAATATTTTTATAAATTGTATTTTTTTTTAAATATTTTCATAGAGGTAGACAGAGCATATATTTGGTTGTAAGAAATAGATAGCTCCAACAATACAACATGTGCCACGTCATCTGGAATATATATTTTTGAGTGAAAATACTGTCCTAATATGTAGGAACAATTAAGAAGATTGATCAAAAAGAATATCTTCACACAACTTGGAATATTGAATTTTCAAACGTTTTTTACGGCTTTCTTCAAACTTGAATACTTGGAGCTACCTCCTTTTTACAGCAAACCCCTCAATTACTATTGCTCTATTATAAAAGTAATGTTTTCTGCCTTCCCGAATATGTTGTGTTTTGTGTAACTATTACCCATGTCTTTTAGTCCCATTGGCTATATTAAATTTTATACTTCAAAATCACTCAAATGGATGCATATTAATATTTGAAAAAGGTCATTTCTAGTCCTCTTCTTCTCGAGTGTATACTTATTTAAAGTAATAAGTATGTATCTATAGTTAATACCCGAAGTATCTTGAAATAATTTCGTAGCATTATCATCAATGTATGATACATACATTTATCAAAATACTACGAATTAATGATATGATACATGCATCTTATGAAGTACATATGTATAGAGAATTACATAATATATTTTCCGATTATATTAAATTATAGTAAAAGATTTGAATTATTTAATTGGTGTAATTTTTAAATTCCTCTAACATATAGCACTATATATATAATCTAACTATAAAGATATGATAAAACTAGCAAATTATTTTTAATTGCTAGTTTTATTTAAAAGCGTCCTTAATAGTGACTTTCAAGTCCTCGTTAAATATAATCAAAATTTCCTTAAGCAAACCAATACTTTTTACCTTTAAGATAATTCTTTTACTTTAAAGTACTATCTCAAACTATGCGCAAAAATTATAAGACGACTCTCTAAGTAAACCATTTTATTCGTTTCCAAGCACATTGGAATCGTTTTTAATATAACTTTTACTTAAAGAGGAATTGGTGTAATTTTTAAATTCCTCTAACATATAACACTATATATATAATCTAACTATAAAGATTTGATAAAACTAGCAAATTATTTTTAATTTCTAGTTTTATTTAAAAGCGTTCTTAATAGTGACTTGAAGTCCTCGTTAAATATAATCAAAATTTCCTTAAGCAAACCAATACTTTTTACCTTTAAGATAATTCTTTTACTTTAAAGTACTATCTCAAACTATGCGCAAAAATTATAAGACGACTCTCTAAGTAAACCATTTTATTCGTTTCCAAGCACATTGGAATCGTTTTTAATATAACTTTTACTTAAAGAGGAATTGGTGTAATTTTTAAATTCCTCTAACATATAACACTATATATATAATCTAACTATAAAGATTTGATAAAACTAGCAAATTATTTTTAATTGCTAGTTTTATTTAAAAGCGTCCTTAATAGTGACTTTTAAGTCCTCGTTAAATATAATCAAAATTTCCTTAAGCAAACCAATACTTTTTACCTTTAAGATAATTCTTTTACTTTAAAGTACTATCTCAAACTATGCGCAAAAATTATAAGACGACTCTCTAAGTAAACCATTTTATTCGTTTCCAAGCACATTGGAATCTTTTTTAATATAACTTTTACTTAAAGAGGAAGATTGGAGGATGAAATTGAAGTACAGAATTAAAGCTTTTTATCCTTTTCCGCTGAAGAATTTCTGAATATCTTTTCATTGAAGAATTCTTTGTATTACTTCTTTTCATCAAACGATTTCTGTACTTTTAAATATGATTTTCTTCATACAATTCTTTTTATAAGTTCGATCTAAGTAAAAAAAATGAAAACGGTTTAATCATTGGCAGTTAAAGCTGATAATAGGTAAAACTGATTTTACTTTCTTTAAAGTTTGGGCATGATTTGATTTAGTAAGAGGGATTTAGACGTTTTAAATGAGTTCTAAGTTTCTAAATCTACTGTAGAGGATTTGGGGAACTAAATTTTTTTTAAATCCACCGATGTTTGAGAAAACTGCTTTCACATTCTAAAAAGTTTAAATAAATATTTGATTTTTGCAGATTCAATTTTTCCAGAATATAATAGGCTCAATTAAAATATTTTCAGGTTTGGGTATGAGTGATGTAGTAAATTGACTTGAATATTGACTTATATTTAAAACAGATAACAATAAAAGTTATATAAGTAAACGATATATACCCTAGTTAAAAAATTAGGCATACAACTTTCATGAAAGCTGTGAAATTAAATGTCTTTTCGTAGGTTTTTATAAAACTGAAAAATTTAGCAATGAAATTTTTAAAAAAAAATTCCGTTTTTTTTTAAAGTTTAAAAATATATTAAGTTAATTAACACCACTCATTTACTTCATATTCAAACTAAATTATCAAATTGTTATATTATTATATATATTATATATTAATCATGTTGTCAAGAAAATCTCGTATAAACATAACAACACAACTTTTGACACATAATGTAAACTAATTAGAAAATACAATTAAAAAAAACTTTCAAACCTAACACTTATCAACGCATTTCCCCCAGCCCTCCATTTTCGAACCAAACTGATAAATGAAACTATAGCCATTTTGTATAGAAAACCTCGCCTAATCTTATCAACACAACTACTTAAAACAGAATTAATACAAACTAATTAAGGGGCATATTTTAACAAACGCCCAAACCTAATTAACACAACCCATCAAATTATTGCAAAAGCAGCCTATATCCAAACTAAAATGGTAAATGACAACCATTTTGTCCAGAAAAGATCACATAAACTTACCAACACACTACTTAAAACATAATTGATACAAGCTAATTAGGAAGTATACTTTGAAAAACATCCAAACCTTATTAACACCACCCATCACTGCATTTCTGCAAGCACCCCATATTCAAACCAAAAGGTAAATGTCACCATTTTGTCCAGAAAAGTTCGCATAAACTTACCAACACATTACTTAAAACATAATTGATACAAACTAATTATGAAGTATATTTTGAAAAACATTCAAACCTAATTAACACCACCCATCACCTCATTTTCCCCAGCAACCCATTTTCAAACCAAAAAGTAAATGACGCCATTTTGTCTAGAGAAGTGTGCATAAACTTACCATCACATTACTTAAAACATAATTGATACAAACAAATTAGGAAGTATATTTTGAAAAACATCCAAACCTAATTAACACCACCCATCATCTCATTTTCCCCAGATTCAAACCAAAAAGGTAATTGACACCATTTTGTCCAGAAAATTTTGCATAAACTTACCAACACAGCTACTTAAAACCATATCATTACGAAACGCATTTGAAAAAGCTTCCGAACCTAATTAACACCACCCTCCACGTATTTCTCCGTATTCAAACCACGTTGGTAAATGACATTCCCACCAATTCCCACCTCGAAAAGGAAGAAGGCCGGCAATTGATGCCACACGACAGCCTTAATCCGAGATCATTTTCTAGGTCATTTGGCCAGGCGGCTCCATAACTTACTGTACCGATCACGTTCAAGAAAGATAAATGCCACTGGAATACAGTGGTCATAGGACGCCTTTTACAGGACGCTTCAGTTGGACTTGGGTGTAAGATAGGTGCCTAATTACTCGTCCCGAGAGACAGTGTCCATTCTCTTGCGTCAATGCCCTAATGGTCTGTGGAAGTCTGCTGGAAAAGGAATGGAGGTTCCAGGGTCATTTGCAGGTCTTTTGCAGGGGGTGGGAAGAACATTGAGGAACAGGCTGCTCGCAGGTTGGAATGTAGGAATGGGGAAATTCTTTTGGTTCGAAAGTACTATTGCATGGTTGGTTCGTCTCACTACAGCTGTATAATGGGCAATTAGTGATGAATTAGGGTCTATCTCGAAGATTATTTTAGGTTCGATTTTATAAATATGCTATGTCGGCGTGGTGTGATGAATAAATTAATTTGTTTTCAATATCGTCAGCTTAATTAGTAAACCAGGTAATTCTAGATCACGGATTCATCGGCCTTAGCAAAAGCTTTTTGGCGACAAAATTCAAACGATTCGCTTATCGTGGTTCGCACATCAGATGTGAAGACATAAAATTATCGTAGTGTTCCACTAAATAAAGGCACATTTGGTAATATTAGCAAGACCGAAAACTCATTTTCATTTCTTTTTAGATGCATTATTGTTGCTCTGAGGCGACGATATATAATGTGCTACATTTACTAAAATATAGTAAGAAAATGCCTGAATATAAAATATATACGTAAAACACAACCGAGAATTAATTTTATCTTCAATGCAGTAAAAATTCTTTTTGCATTATTTTATCTATCACCAAATATAAATAAGAAAACTTAAAATAAAAATGCAAAATTCAAAAACCACATCCACTTGATTATCTCGATATTTCGATTTCCCATAAATTTGAAATAAAAATGAGACTTTAAATTCCATGCGACAGAAAATCAAATGGAGCGAAGCATTTTAAGCCCTAACTTTTAGTTAAGCTTCCGCGAAATGAAAACACTTTACACCCCATTTTACACGGAAACGTGTCAAACAACAATAAACGCAATACGTCATTCCCCACTCGATATCGATTCATAGTGAACTGCGATGATATTCCATCGTATCGATTATCGAATGAGAAGTGACATTCCACAAATATCATCGTTGCTATCCGAGCGCAGTTTAAAGAACACACATTTGGAGGTGTTCTTTAATGGATCACTGGAGTAGATATAAAATATTGAAATGTAATACAAGTTCGGGACCATAAGATCTGTATTTCCCCTTCGAAATCAAATTCAGTACCGCAGGAAACTGGTGGAAAAAAAATGGCGGATGAGCGTTATAACGAAATTTCTATTCTTCGAGCACTTTAGCCTTTGTCCAATAAAAAATGGGAAATGTAAAAATGCCCGCGAAAAAAATATAAAATTGGGAAAAGGGAAAGATTTGGTGTTGCCGAATTGCTTTGTAGAATGCATCAACTGAGAAAGAAATAAAAGCGGCCGTAAAAAATTGCACTTGTGTTCTTTGTTCTCTTCCCACGTAGAATGGGAATGCTTAGGCGATTCTTCACATACAAGTAATAAAAGTAAAGGGTAAATCGTATTTGCCACTTTTTAGTTTCCCATAATCAAAAGGTTTAAAACTCAATTGCTTATATTATTGGTTTAAGAAACTGAATGGCGTTAAATAAATAATAAATCCAAGATCATTTGAAGTTCTCAAATTGAATTCGACAATTTGTTTATAAAAATAAAAGTACAGGTGTAATTTTGAATAAATCAAATTGATTTTAAAAATAATATTTGTTTTTACTGTAAAGTGTATTCTCTAATATTTCATTAAATGAAATATTAAAAGAAATATACCTAAAAATACACTTTAATGTTTCAGATTTTAATGTTATATAACATTTTCAAAAGATTTTCCAATTTTGTTAAAAACCGACTTATTTCTATTAATTTTTTAAAAAATAAAATTTAAGGGCATATTATCAATACAATAACAATGAAAATAAAAGAAGAAGAATTATAAATAGTCTTTATTAAAATTGTTTTAGTTAATTAAAATAAAATATGATTGTTAAATTAAAAAGTTGAAATGTATATGAACACGCAACTGAACTATTTAGTTGCATTCAACTGAAAAACTGAAACTGTATTCGCTCATCCAGAAATTATCGGACATGCGACTATCGGATGCGCTAACAACTTTGGCAAATAATCGACAATTTGGCGATTTTGTATGGATTGTGGCTAAAAAAACAAAATCAAACTACAGGTAACGGTTGAGTCTAAAACTACACATTTTCTATAAATTCGTTTAATTTAGTATATATAACATAAATAAATAATCAATCCCAAATCGATAATCAATTTTGCCTTTAGAACAAATTAATTATATTCTTATAAATTTATGAAAAATAATTCCATTTACCTTTAATACAACCTGTCAATTAACAAGATGAAAACATCTCTTAACCGTCTGATAACAACGTATTATTAAAATACGCTGTTATCGTATGTATTTAATTCTTATTGATTTATTATTGTTATTATTAAAATCTTGATTATGTTCTCTTGATTATGTTATTATTAAAATAATATCAATAAGAATGTAAATACAGACAATTATTTAAAAAAAAAACATTTTAACTAGAAACGGCTGTTTACCCTGCGTACAGATAACCCGCATCATGTAACCAGTTCTACAGAATAGTAATATACCGTAGGGAAAAAGGATATTTTTGTTTCAGTATATATATATTCACGGTTTAAATGTGTTAAAAATGCAATATATACGTGATATTAAATATTTAGATTTTTTTTTTTTAAATTAACATTTAGCTATTTTGAGTCTTACTAGAACACTAATTATCTTATTTCTAAATAAGTTTAGAAATTTAACTTATATTGGAAATGATAGAAAATGTTTTAATACGTGGGCCCTGACAAAATATGTATACTAACAAAATAAAATCATAATTATAATATTGTGTCTTAAAATTATGTAACTTTTTTTTTTCAAAATTATTAAGTTTCTAAAATACACCAACATTTAAAATTTTGGCAGATACGTTATATTTAAGTAGGTAGCCTAACGTTATTGTCTTTATAATACAGTTTAATTTTGATAATTTGGGTTATTAAAACTACATTTTTTATTATCTGAATGATCTTTTATACTGATAAAATTAATTCTTCATAAATTTAGCATAAAGTTCCAAAACAAATTCCTAATGTTTACCTTTACGAAAATAGACACACTTTAAAAAGCGTTATGAATTTTATAAATAAAATTGTGTCCATTTAAAGCTTAACGGTAGGGCAATATTTTTGAATACAAAACCAAATGTATTCCTTAAGAAAAGTTTTCCATTTATTTTAAAATGCGTATCAAATAACCAGCTTCCAAACAGGGACGCATTTCAAAAATAATATATTCATGTTCGAGCAAAAATATATACAACCGTTAACGGAAACAAATTCTTACGAACATGACGAGACGTTTTCACTGCATACATACTATCCTCCTCAAGTAACTAGTTTTACAGATTCATAAATGCCAGTAAGGAAAAGCTGCATTACATTTTCAAAGGAATTCGTATAAGTGATATTCGTATAAGTGGTAACGAGTTAGTTTTATTAAAGTTTAAATTTATTATTTTTAACTTAAAATTATTATTAATTTTATTAAATTTATTATTTTAAAAATAAAAATAAAACTTTTGATTAAAGTTTTTATTTTTCATCCATACTGCTAACAAACATCCGATAATCAATTCTAAAGATTTTAAGCGTGGCATGTAAAACCTTATGAATATATTCATAAAACAGTAGTATTCTCAATAATTAGAAAATATTTTATGTTAAATAAAAAAGCGTAATTAAAAATTGTTAGATAAGAGTTTTATGCAAATCAGATATTCAGAGATTCCAGTTTGGAATATTTAAAATTCGTTTAAATAATATTATTTTTTTAGTAAAAAATAGTTTATTAAAATCATCTATACACTTAATAATATATTTGTCCAATTTATCATGCCAAAAGCATCCTCCTCAAGTAACTAGTTTTACAGATTCATGAATGCCAGTAAGGAAAAGCTGCATTACATTTTCAAAGGAATTCGTATAAGTGATATTCGTATAAGTGGTAACGGGAAAGTTTTTATTTTTCATCCATACTGATAACAAACATCCGATAATCAATTCTAAAGATTTTAAGCGTGGCATGTAAAACCTTATGAATATATTCATAAAACAGTAGTATTCTCAATAATTAGAAAATATTTTATGTTAAATAAAAAAGCGTAATTAAAAATTGTTAGATAAGAGTTTTATGCAAATCAGATATTCAGAGATTCCAGTTTGGAATATTTAAAATTCGTTTAAATAATATTATTTTTTTAGTAAAAAATAGTTTATTAAAATCATCTATACACTTAATAATATATTTGTCCAATTTATCATGCCAAAAGCAAGGTCAAATTAGAAAAATTGTCTTAGTTTCCAATTGAATGTATAAACTACAAGAAGTGTTACATGTATAAAGGCTATCAGCGTGCCAAACGTAGGTTCCTAAAGCGAGAAATATCATTTAAACAATAAAAACTATATTTATAATTCGCCAGTATAAATATATATAAATATAAATACATATATATTATGCCAGTATAAATATATATATATGTATGTATGTATAAATGTATATATGTATATATATATATATATATATATATATATATAATTTTATGCTCATTTAATGTTGTATTGTCCACATGTTTCATTAATATCGCACAGAATCATACTACGTAAAACAGCATAAAAAAACTTCATGAGGTTAGTACATAAAGTCATTTAATAACCTTCGTGATAAATTGGCAGTAAAAATTGCGGGGTTTAAAAGAGTCTACACAAAACCACGTAATCTGAAAGAGACCAAATGATCGATCTAATTCACAGTCCCTTTTGGTCTCCCGGAACTTCTTCTAATGCTCATCAGCAAGCTTGTCGTAGCTTGTCCCCAGGGGATGTTTACCTCAGGTTGTAGCCACAGGAAAAAGCGTTTAGTCATGAATGTCTGGAACTCCTCCCATTTAGAGTCAATCGTAAATAAGGGCAAATTAGGAAGAGAAAACTTCCAATTTCTGTTGTAAATCTAAGTCTTTGAGTTGTTGAATTTATGGTGTAAATCAAGGTTTCTTTTGTTAGTGAAATGAGATTTAAATTAAATGTTTCTTTTTGATAATATGTGGAAAGGTTTTGCTGTTTCTTTTTTGTAAAGAAGGCAGTAATTTAGTTTCGTTTAAAAAGAAGGAAAGAATTGAAGTTAGTGTTCTGCAGTTGTGTAACTGTTATATTATGTTGGAATAATTTGTTAATTTTAAATACAAAAATTTAGTTTTTATTTAAGTTAGTTTTTATAAATGATACTAGCTAAAATATATATATATATATATATATATATATATATATATATAAATATATAGGTATGTGTGTATTAAAATTAGTATTTATTTTATGTTTGTTCATTACTTTTTAAAACTGACGCCAAAATGTACACTTGTTCTAGTATTTGATTTATATCATTTAAATTTTTGTTTGATAGAAAATGCAACAACCCTTTTGGTATATTCTTAGTTTGCGGTGCCACCGCCAAATGCAATATTTGGCGACAGTTGGTGAGCGATAAAGTTTGTATTGTGGCACTTAATGTATAACGTACATAAACTTGATTACAACCCACGCGGAGGGATATCATGTTCAGCCCTGCACGCTTGCACGTGGTTGGTTTCAAATTATTCCACGTGGTTGTTGACACGAAGGAAAGTGTTGGATTGTTTACGTATCGTGTTTATTTCGCTGTGGATGTGTATCTTAATAGTAAATAGTCCACGTACAAACGTTCAACAACTGCAAACGTGCAGTTGTTGATTATTGGTGTATGAATGCTTAATTGCTGGCAAAGACTTTTCGCTGACTGAAGTGTGGAAAAGACATGAAACAAGACACCCGGAAGATGTTTCAGATGACTTTTGACATAACCAACTGCTCGCAGGATTTCCTGTAATTATTAGATAGTCTTTAGATCTTTTGAGAAAGTGTTAAAATTAAGTATTAATTTGCGACTATTATTACTCTTAGAAATTGACGACAAAGTTTGAGAATATTTGTATAAATTAGTATCAACTTAAAAGTACAGCAATAAACAATTAGTAATAATAAAAAAAGGGTATTTTATTAAATTTTTAAGGCAATTCAGCTTTAATTCGATTTCATGGTTTTATAATTTTTACTCTTTTTTTAGCTTATGGCAGTAAAATTAAAAAATTCATGTTCTCATTCTTAAAATTTCTTATGTGTGTGTGGGGGGGGGGGGGACCATTTTTACTTTTTCCCCCAATTTTGTAGAAGTATAATTAAATTTTTTCCATATGTATACCAAATATACTAACATAATAATATGATCAAACATTTAAAATTTTAATAATTGTTTTAATAAAATGTACAGAAAATTCACCACTTTTCTGAACGATATGGATTTGTTTTCTATAAAAGTATAGCGTTGCAATTTACGATATGGATTTTTTTTCTATGAAACTATAGCGTTGCAATTTTTATAAACAAAAGAATGCGTTTAACATAATGTCTTTACATATTTTTTGATATTTGCAAAAGAAGTTTTTGAAAAATAATTGAAAACTATTGTTTTAAAAGTACTAAAAAATATAATCTATACATTATTGATTCATAAAAACAAATGAAAATTCCCTGTAACAAATTGAAGCAGTTTCTTCAAGAAGATCTGAACTTAAATTTCTTCTTTCATGGTAAAAATAATAAATGAGAAAATTATGTATTCAAGCAATCTTGTAACAAAGCTTAATATTTATTCACAAAAAATATTAGTTGTAGTTAACTTAGAAATATAACTTTAGTGTCGTTAGGTGAAAAATAAAATTAACTTTTTTAAGTAATAAAACGATTTTGTGTTCCGCATCCCCCTTAAAACGATTCATGAACATTGAAAATAGTTGAACATTCTTGTAATTTTTTGTGCAAACCAAACTAAATTTATCCTTTGTTAAATCTATAATATACTTCAATTTTGTTAATAGCCGTATAATCGACAAAATAGTTATCTAAATATTAGAAGATTATAAAAACACATTTGTAATAATTGATTTTATTTAATAATGTGTTGCATATTCAAATATATGTTTCAACAATAAATACATTTCTTAATGTTTTTAAAACTATTCCAGCCATCAAGTTTATACATATATTCCACTTCATAAAAATGACAATATAAACATATATATAATTATGCCATGAACCAACTACACACATAGTAATTAAATAGAACTTAACCACTGCATTGCAACGACTGTTTTATATGTCTCTGCATTTAATAATGCAATATTTCACTGTCTACTTTTCATCATACTTTATTAACATTGAAATGCTCTTACTTTCAGCTATTGCACGCAACCACGGAAATGCAATTAAAAGTGATTTACCCGAGTAATCGGAAAGTAGGAGGAAATAACTGTATGTTCCTGGACAAATAGTAACTGTATTAAATGGAGGGGGGGGGGGAGTTCCGACGAAATGCCATTAAAATTTATGAGAACCAATTAAGTCGTCTTGATACAGGCATATTCAATATCTATCAAAATGCATATGTAAAAAAAGATTGTGAAGTAATTAGCAAAAACAAATCTTGTGAAACAGAGATCACATATATTATAACTACGTATTCTAACTTTTAAATTACGTAATGCATTATTAAATTTTATTATGGTTAATAGTTCAGAATGTGAAGTTTTTCAAATAATAGAATTGAAATTTTATTTTGTAAATCCAAACAGTCAAATCAATTTCAAACTGAATGTATATGTTAAAATACAAATACAACGTTAAAATACGCAATAAAAATCCATTAAATCTGGACATGTTTCGGGAGATACATCTCCCTTCATCAGCAGAAAATAAAAAGTCTATGTGTAATAAAATATAAATAAACCCAGAAATTGAAAGTGTTGCCAAAGAACAAAAAACTATTTCAATCGGTTGGAGTTAACTATTGTGTCTTTGGAAACACTTTCAATTTCTGGGTTTATTTTATTTTATTGCACATAGACTTTTCATTTTCTGCTGATGAAGGGAGATGTATTTTCCGAAACATGTCCAGATTTAATGAATTTTTATTGCGTATTTTAACGTTGTATTTGTATTTTAATATTCTTAACGCAATGTTCTGTAAGACGAGTTTTGATCTGAATGTATATGTACTTTACGAATACAGTTACCAGTTTAAAGCCATTTTTTTATATTTTTGAATCATTATAATATACTTTTGGGTGTAAATAAACTTCTTGTTCGACAACTATGGACACAATTTAAAAAATAATCCAGATACATATTTGCACAAAAAAGTTAACATTTAATTTAAATAACAAAAAAATATCAATCATTATATTTGTGTAAATCGTTGGTTGCAATTCAAATAGGAAACTTTATGATTCCTTGAAAGCCATAAACTAAACTTCAAAAAACGTACTTAGAACTTCAACAAAAAACATACAAGTTGCCTGCACGTAGGAAGCAAGCTCTTTTCGTTAATAACAACCCTCGGTTGTGTTTAAACTTCTCCAACAAAGGTTTACTTGTCAAAAAGAAAAGCAAACTCCAAAACCTATTACGTATTTTATAGAAAGCTAAAGACGAACAACGATTATTTACATAAACTTCTTTCAATCCTGAAACTTTCGTTTGTCAAAATACAAAACCAGGTTCGACAGTTTAAAGGAATAAACAGAAGAAAAATACTCAAACAAATCTAGCACCACACTAAAACGATGACTTCTATTTATACCCATCCAAATAAAACAATGTAAATAGAAGGAAACCCTCATTATTTATATGTCAATGCAGAATCGAAAACAATATGATGCAAGACAAAAAATAAAGAGGAGTATGAGCAACAAAAAAGTACCCTGAAAGTAAATAAATCCTATTTTATTCTTTTTTTTTTTCCTCAATTGAAATAGATCACGAACAGAAGCATGAATTATGCAGCAAACAACTTTAACGCAGGTCACAACGTGCTTCGTTCGGTGTTGACCCGAAAAGGCGCCATTTTGGACTTTTTTTTATTTCCCAATACTGTCACCTTACTCTCTCTCTCTCTCTCGCACCTTGGCATTCAACGGGAAAAACTGGAAAACGGGAAAAGTAATAATAATAATAATAATAACAAAACCACCCCCTCTCCGTTTTTTAAAAAATTATATCAAAAATATAGAAATACTTTTGAAAGGAATGCCGGGATTCATCCATTCTCGCATACAGAACTAAAGATCAAGCATTTGTTGCTGTGTGCACATAAAGGAAAAGGAAATACTGGAAAAAAATCCAGCGTAGAATGGAATGCCAGACAGGATTTTGCATCTTTGCACGTGTTGAATTCCGAGATATCAAAATTGCATCCACGAAAATTGTTATTAAAAAACTGGGTCATGTGGAATCTTGTTAGGCATAAAAGAACCATTATGGAAGGGGGTTGGACGTTTTTGTTTGGTTTGCTGTAATGTAGTGGTTGTAAACGTATTTTATGGGTTGGTGTGTTAAATTATACTAACCCTTAATGCTCGGTCTCCGCTGAGAAGACATTTATTAATGCTATAGAGACAAGAGAGCTTTTCTATTGGAGACATTTTTGTTATCTCTTATCATCATATATTTTATTTCTGTAGTAAAGATCCCTTTTACGCCCCTTAGACGCAATGAATCTTAACACATGAGGTATCAAAAGAAAGATAATTTTATGGACCAATGTCGAATAGTACTTTCATCTCATAAATATCTACAGCTTTTTTTAAAAAATGCGTTTAAAATAATTCATTTTAACAGTTTTTTAAAACTATGGGGGGGGGGGAGTTGCACGTACGATAATCTTCACACAGGCATACTAGTATATTTTATATATGCAGGTAAATAAATAATTTTATAATATATAAATATGTAGACGTCAGCATATTGGACCATGATCAGATCATATTTAATATGAACCAGTCTAACATATAGGCCTGTATATTTTTGACAACTTTCTTATAGTATTTTTAGTGAAGAATCTGACAACAAGATCAATAATGTTTTTGTTTTTTTGTAATGTGCACTCAGTTGGTTCGAACTCACAATCCTCTGACTTCTAGCTCAACGCGGATCCACTAGGCTATAGGAGCCCAGGCACAAATTTTAATTAAAATTGTAAACACTACACATTTATGTCATATAAGAATATAATGCATTTAAAATAATATTTAAATGAATGTATGAACAGACTAGCATTTATGTGCAATATTTATCGTATGAACACCCTCTCATCACACCCACCCATTCTCTGTATGGGCGAAATATATTAGTGTATTTCTTATTTCCAAAATAATCATAAAAATTTAACGTTTCTGCTCATTCATAGATGGCAGCATAATCAAGGGTTTGCTTAAAAAGAGTTTACATGAATTATTTTAATCGCATTTAAAAGAACTGTTGATATTTATGAGATGAACGTATGGTTCGTCATATCTCCTGAAATTTCTCTTTCTTTTGATAATCAGCAATGTGTTCAGATCTGTTGAATACAAGGGCCGTTAAAGGGATCTTCCAGATCTCAGCCCAAATATTGAACATTTCTGATCAGAAATAAACACAAAAATATCCATGTATTATATACTTTCCCTTTCCAACATCATTAACAAAATTCCACAAACAAAAAACAAACTTCTGGGATCGCCACTTGACAAGTGCTTACTTGCGAAAAACCATTCCTTTTCGTATACCATGGAACCCAGTACATCATACCAGAAAAAGAAAATCACGAAAGAGGATAGGATTAAACTATGATGCGAGAGCAAACTTTGAATCATCTTCTATAAAAAAAATGAAGGCTTAAGATTTAAAATAAACTTCCAGTATCCAACTCCTATTGAAAGGAAATTGCAACTGGGATGGGGATACTAGAAAATCGTTTTTTGTGCTCAATAAGAACCAGACACTAGCATGTTTCCATCTTGGCCCCATGAAAGATTTCTCGGATTCTATTACCGGTTCGTATTGAGTACAACAGATGCCTTTCCGAGAAGAATGTGCCTGACTAGTCTAAAATGTAATATGTACTATATTATTGTAAACATGTTTTTTATAGTGTGTTTAGTAAGGTCCATTGTACAAAAGCGATAAAAACGCGCGTGAGCTTATCGGTGATTCGAGAATTCTACCAAACGTCACCTTTGTGCATTTCTACACTGTAAAAAAATGTACTTAAAAATGACTACATGGACGTACTCGTTTTTCTTTGTAAATATTGTAAATGAGTAAACTTACTCAACTTAAGTAACCGTACTTTAGTAAAAATTAGCAGTATGGTTTAATATTGATATTATTAGCTTCTGCTAAGTCATCGTAAGAAACCGACCTGGCAAACTTAAGATATTTGTTCAGAAGATGGTTTTCCACATTATTTGATGTCGATTTCATAAATGGAAACTGAACTACTTCACACTCTTTTGCCGCGCCTTTTTAACTTTACTTCTGTTCATTGAATATTTCCACCGCTTTGGTAATACAACGGATAAGGCCCTGGACTTCGATGCAGACGACATCGGGTAGACGGATTGGGTTCAATTCCTGATAAGTCCTGGTTGTAATTCTTGAAATTTATTGAAAGTGATTTATAATGGCAGCCTATGTAGACAAACAAATGTTCTTTTTATTCATTGTACTCATTTTTGAGAACATGTTTTTTCCCAAAATGAAACTTATGTTTTCGGAGCTATGATAAGCATCGAATGTAATCAAAAATGAGTGCATTTTACTTTATTTTAAGTACCTATTTTTAACAATGTAGAGTAATTTTAATTCTATGAAAATTCTATGAAACGTTATTCTTTACTTCATCAGAGTCAAGTAAATAAAGTAAATATAAATTTAATTAATTTACCAATTTTTTTTTCTAAACAAATTTTGAAAACCCCTTTCTAGTGTCAAATCACATTTCCACCTGTCACTCTCATCATTCACAATTTTTCTATCAGATCCACAGAACAACTAAAAAAAGGATTTTTAGAAATATTTTAAACACTTCAAAGAAGAAGAAAAAAGGCCCCAAAACGATTCGAAGAGATTGGCGATTAAAGGACTTAATGCGCAAAGAAAGAACGTAAACAGGTTACTTTTTATATTCGTGAATAAGCGAACCTCCGCAATTCTTTGACATCAGAAAATACAATTCATTTTTATTTGGGGGAGTATATCCAACTTGACAACAAGGGGTCCATCTAAAGTATTAATATCCATCGCTTTATCATTGGTCTTTGCTTATGTGACGAGGGCATTCCATCATTTTAAAGTGGATTTTGTATGACAATATTATTTTTTTTTCTGAGATGAGTCGGGTATATTGTAAACAAACATACAGATGCGTTATTTTATGTGGCCAAACTAAATATGATATTTCCATAAATACTAAAACAGCTCAAAATAGGTTATAAGTAAGTTCCTGTGTTTCACCAACTTTGTGATTTTTTTTAAGTATGTTGTTTGTGGTATATTGTCTTGCAGATTTAACATAATCTATTTTATTGTTATACTTTGACTAAAGGAGGTGGTTGGGATTACTTTACGCTCACAGAACTGAAATTTTATCGACGAAATGTGTTGGAATTTCAGTACAGGGTGTTCAAAAACTTTTGTGTTATAAGTTGTGCTGCGTATATTTTGTGTTATATGTTGCGGATATAATGTAAATGAAAAATGCACACAATAAATTAAAAGTTCTCATTTTTAAAAGTCCTGCAATTAATATTTAAAATAAAGAAATTACTTATCCATTTTTATTAGATGTACTTACTGCATGAAAGTTAATCTAATTTCCCCTAACAAAATTAGTTTTTTTAAAAAATAAATCAAATATATAATGACCATTTATATATGGAGAGCAAATATTAAAATCGTGTTTTGTACGAAAATAAATTAAATATATTGATTATATATATTGACTATTCATATATGGAAAGTAAAACGTGTTTCGTTCAAAATTTCTGAAAATTAGATTATTAAGTCACTGTATTTACTTCTGATTTTTGTATATAACTAACCTTTTTTATTCTTCTTTTATAACATATTTTACCCCAGTGAAATTAACTTCCAAAGATTGGAATTTTTTCATAAGTCAATGCAGTTAGGAATTGCGTTTTTCTCTGAACCATTTCATGGTGACAAAATACGTTTTAAATGTTTGATAATCTTCTCCTATAGGCAGTGCTTTCATAGCACATATATTTGAATTTTTGTTATAAAATAGCCGACCAAAATTTATGATGAACTTATTGCTAAATCATAAAGCTGTATGATAGTATTTTTAAGCATTACAAAATAAAATTTATTTTAAGGGGTTTAGGACACATATCCAAAAATATTTTACAGCTTTAAAAAATAGTATTTTTTATCTTGAATATAACGACATAAAAATCATGTTCCTACGTTAGGTACAATTATTTTTTTGCGAATCAATATAAACTTTGGTAAAATATCGTCAAACTTTGAAAAAAAATTCAGTGACGATTTTTTACCATGTTTAAATTTATATAAATTCAGATTTATGTAAAGAAACTGTTCCGAATTTGTTAGTAAATGTTCAAACAAAAAAAATATATTTAAAAAACATTATTTTGCAAATAACAAATATCTGTAAAAAATATTTTATAAACGCATTCATTTGATTATAATAAAGTTCAGAAAGTAAGTTCTTACCTTAATACAAAAATTAAAAAAAATAAACTGTTTTGTTAATTTTATTTTAAAAATAAATTAAAAATGTTAAATGTTTAACTTTGTAATTATGTTAATATGCAATGCCTACTCAATATTTTTTTTAAATGAAATTTTCAAAATTACAAAAAAAGTAAGTGCGTCTCATACCTTAACTTTTGAATAGAAACCCTTTTTTCTACCAAATATGTTGGGACCCTGTTTCAAATAAAATCAATAGAATCCTTTTGAATATTTCACTACATTCCAAACTTTACTACCCGTCCTAAAGCTCCTTAGACTGTAGGGCCTACTTTGAAACAAATAATCCAATATACAACATGGTAGAAATTGTTCATACATATAACTCAAAACGAATTTAGATATATTTCACTAAAATCGCCTATCTTATTAGAAACTACCTATTTATTTAAAATCTTTTTCACATCCAAAAATGTTTCTAATAAATATGAGATATTATCAAACCCAGCTAACCAAAAAAACTAATGAGTCTACACCATCCTCATAGGGGAGTTTATTAATGAATATCTTTACTAATCTGACATCCTGAATTATAGAAAGCATCCCTGGTATTTAACATGCTTGCCAGGCAATTATTTTCCGCAGTTTTGCGCGTCTTTTATTAAAGAAATAATTTAGAGATTTAGTTTTTCATGCCACGGATGAAAAATTACCCAACCCCTCCAGAAATAACTCATAAACAAATGAGTTTTTGTGCGGCCATTCTATTTCGAACAGCAAAATGCTGTTTGCGTCTCAATATGAAAATGACTTTGCGATGATCACATAAAAAACGACGGTCCGTTTTAATGGAAGAAGCATGTTTGTTATAAGCCAATAGAAATTAATTACTTTAGGTTCCACCTGAGACATAATGTTTACATGGAAGTTTAATTGAGTTTTACTTTAAACCAAGAAGCTGGATTCACTTCTTTTGAAGAATATTTAATCACATATGGTATCAAAAGGCTTCTGTGCCCATTAACTTTTAAGGCTTTTCTTTCATTTTGCGAATTTGTTTTGGTTTTGTGAGGCCCAAATTCATTTTTTTTAAATTATATTATTTCCCATAAGAATTAGGCGGATTGCGATGTGTAACTCTAAAGTGCTCGTCAAATAGTGGGTTTTTTAGAGTTGGATAAAGGGCTTTGAATGGTTGTGACAGTAGTTACTAAAGTGTTATTCTAAAGGTTTGGTATTACTTTTACTATATAAGCTTTAATTTTTTTTTTTAATTACACATATTAACCCTTCGCGGTCAATGCCTTTCTCGCTCGAGTGAACCAGCAACTCGATACGGTTTTCCGCATATTTGGTAAATTTCTTAGAGTGGTGCCTGACAATCACCTGGAGTTGACGCACCAAGCCAAGTGGTGCCTGAGTAGTGGGGCCAAGTAGTCACCTTTCGGCAAAAGGGTTTAACAGTAACATGTCGTTTAAAATATATTATATTTTTACTAAATTTAAAGAGTTTTTGAGTTTCTTAAATATTCGAAATTTCTTAAGAAAGTATTTTTGGCTAGATAAGTTCACAGAAATAACGGATAAAATCGCATATAAATAACAAAAAAAAACATGACGGAAAAGGCATTACATATAGATATAATGATTTTACAGGTGTGCAAGAAAGTCATCAACAGTCACAATCAACGTTTTAAACGGGTGTCCTTCTGACTTTAAATTTAGTTCATATCAATTACTGTGCAACAAAATAACTTCTGGCCGACAAAATAACTTCTGAACGACAAAATAACTTCTGGCCGACAAAATAACTTCTGAACGACAAAATAACTTCTGGCCGACAAAATAACTTATGACCGACAAAATAACTTCTGAACAACAAAATAATTTCTGGCCGACAAAATAACTTCTGAACGACAAAATAACTTTTGGCCGACAAAATAATTTCTGGCCGACAAAATAACTTCTGGACGACAAAATAACTTCTGAACGACAAAATAACTTCTGAACGACAAAATAACTTCTGGCCGACAAAATAACTTCTGACAAGAAAACTTTTTTTTTGAAATCGACACGGGTACATAGCCGCACGGGGTATAATCCCCAATACTGCAGAACGAAGTAGGACCTACCATCGTATTAAGGAAAATAGGACGTTTCGACCACGCCAATAGTTAACCCATTCCCCCTCTGATTATTGTATCAAGTGGGGGAAATGTCGCCTGTGGTTTTTCCTGCCCCATAACTTCAGGAGGAAACAGCCTATGGGAATGAATGACATATAATCGTGTAGAGGTAAAAGTAGGCCCCGTCGATCAGGTTGACAATTAATCCATTCCTCCCTCTCACTTTCGTACCGCTTGTGGGAATGAGTCAAATTTCGGTCAAAGAAGCAGCTGGCCGAGCAGGCTTGCGTACAAAGTATTAACTAAATAATTATACAAAGTATTCGGTACAATGGGGACTCTAGCTACTCAAAATTCGTATGGAACTCAATGGCATCAAAATCTCGTAATAATACAAGGCCTGTCTTTCGTAATTAATAAATTAATTAATTATTAACTATCAACGTTTATATAAACTTTTTACATTAAAACATATGTTATAAGAAATTAAATGCATGCAAACACAAAAATATATAAAATATAATCATCCATGTGCCAAGTTAGATTTGAATAGACGGCTTAAATAAAATATCCTACAAGAACAATTCTTTTTAAATTCCGTTCATTGCAATAATAAAATTTTAGAAACATAATGTCAAAATAACAAGACCAATGAGAATATGTCTATAAAATAAGAACAGTACAAAATCTCCCCCGATATTGACTGAATTATAAAAATAAACTTAAAGTGAGTTTAGTAGATCCTCAGTAAACGCAGAGAGGGGAAGTCAAAGATTACGATCTCACTTTAATCTTTTCAGCCATGTAAATATCCAGCCCCCCCCCCCCCCCAACTTCAAGGGGAAACCACGGCAAAGGCAGGAAACTAAATTCGAGATCCTTAAAAGGATAGGATTCGAAACGGGGGTGGGGGGAGCTTCTGCCTTTAAACATGCATTCTTTCGAATGAGCCGGTTGAAAAACGAGAAACAACTGGAAAGAATGAATGAAAAGGGGAGGAGAGAATGAGGGAAGAGGTAGAACTTTCCGGGGGGAAACCAAAGATGAGAGAATAGTAGTAGTGGAGGGGTCTAGGGACAGTGATTCGAACAAAATGGCTGTCATCTTGAGTGGAGTAATCCGCTTTTATTACTTTCTGAGAGCAAAATATGGGCAAGGATAGTATGCGCGGAATTCCTCTCCTGGAATAGGGTTGCCGAATGGCAAAATTTGAAGTCGCCAATGTGATGAAATATCAAAATATTACAATACTAGCTGTTGGTTGCTGGGAAGCCAGTTAAGGTATATACAATACATGTTATAAAAAAATTAAGTGGCCTCCGTCGGAAATCGAACCCAAGATCTCCTGTACCGAAGTCAGGCACGTTACTGATTAAACAGCAAAGCACGAACAGAAGCTTGGAAATATTTTTTTGAAGAAGTTTATTTATACAATATTACTAAAATTGTTAAAATTATTTAAATAACTAAACGGAATTTTACAAATACGAGCCTCATGTGTACATTTTGAAGCTGAATGTACTGGTGTATAAATATTTCGCCTTTTACACGCAGGGGAAGTAGCTGTTTTGCTATCCACAGACAGCTATTTTGTTATTATAGATTTCTGATTTATAAGATGCAAGTTACATCCGGCAAAAGCTTTGCATATATATTATAAAGAATTGCCCAGCAAAAATAATCAGCATAAAACCTTTATCAAAATTGTAAAATTAAAGGCTTTTGAATGTTTTATAATGATTATTGAAACAAAAAAAAAAGTTTTTTTTTTAAAGTTTTTTATTTTTCTTCATAAAACCTTCAAAATATCTGCATTTTTCCTTTCTTTATTAAAAATTGATTTTTTTTTGCAGGATTGTTTTGAAGGTTTTTTTTACAGTTCTTATAAAGGATATTGAAACAAAAACCTTTAATTTCATAAATCTTCTATCAAACTGCCGTTTGTCTGCATAAAACCTTCAAATTCAAAATGTTGATGAAAGTTTTATGTTGACTTTTTTTGCTGGGTCTGTCAAAAGGTTATCAATATGAACATAAGGATCGCTCTGAACAAGTAATCAATTAATTAAATCATTGGCGTAGCCTAAAGCGATATCATAAACAAGATGGAAACCCCTTTTTGTTATTTACTTATTTTTTCGATTTTTTTTAATTGTACATGGTAAAAAAAAGAAAACATAAAATTATTAAAACGCTTTCATAATCTTTTGCGACTGTTTTATGTATTACGTGCGAATTATTTTAATTGTTCAGTCCATATTTAAGCGATTCTATTTTTCTGGAATTTTTAATTCAAAAATATAATTTAGTTAATGATAGTACGTGATGTGAATAAACAAAAAACATTAAACAATATTTAAAAGTAAAATACTTTTTTTAACCTAACTAAAATTTTGAAATATATTTGTATTGAAAAATTAAAATCAATAATAATTTTTAGCAATTTCAGTGATTTTAAAGAAAATAGATTATTTACACAATAGATTAAACTCCTTTTTTGCGTTCAACAAATAAATGGATTTTAATAAGTAAATCAAAAATCAAAAATTGCAACAAACAAAACAAAAATACCAAACTTCAAAAATTATAATTTAAAGTAAAATACTTTATTTAACCTAATTAAAATTTTGAAATATATTACTATTGAAATTTAAAATTAATAACAATTTTAGCAATTTCAATTATTTTAAAGATGAATATTTACACAATAGATTAAACTCATTTTTTGCACCAAAGAAATGGATTTTAATAAGTAAATCAAACGTCAAATATTCAAACAAACAAAACAAAAATATAAAAATTCAAAAATTATAATTTAAAGTAAAATACTTTTTTTAACCTAATTAAAATTTTTAAATATATTTGTATCGAAAAATTAAAATTAATAACAATTTAAGTGATTTAAAAGATGAGTAGATTTAAACTAATTTTTTCGTTCACCAAAGAAATGGATTTTAATAAGTAAATCAAACGTCAAAAATACCAACAAACAAATCAAAAATGTATCAAAATCACTCACCTGGATCTAAAACAATTTAAAACCGCCAATTTGGCAATTTCGTGCCAAATCTGTAAACACTCGTTCCTACTAGAGAATCTGATCTTCAACCGAATATCGAGATTTGTTCAGAGTACAAACAGTTAGAGAGAGTTTCTAGGGGTAGGAAAAGGGGAGATTTTGAGAAGAGGGGGTTGATATTTACATGGATATTGCCCCTTTTTTGCCCCTTCCCTTCTTCCAGCGAGAACGACTCTTAGATCAAATGATTATGAAATATACCGGGCAATTCCGGCGATGTCGGATCTAATACGATTGCTTGGCGTGGATGGAAATTTGTTTAAAAACATACCGCCAAATCAACATTCCTTTTCGGACAATAGCCCTTTGTCGTCTTGGGGAGAAGTACTATATATATTAAAGAATTGGGATGAACAAATATATTGGGCTTATTTCATATCATGTGGGTTTAATTTGATATGGTATATATAAATAAAAAGGTGAAAATGGGGGCTGTATATTTCATCTTGAATTATGGATTCCATAAGGGCTCCTGTCATGAAGGCCATTCGTCATATATTGAATTCTTCAATACGGAAAAAGTCAGTCTCCCCTAAGTTGGATTGGGGTTTCAATGCAATATGAAAGCTCTTCTAAACTTTAAAGGCTTTTAGGGGGTTTTGTGTGACTTTTCTTTAATGTGTCTGCAGTTTTCTTTAATATATATCGATTTAAGGAAGTTTTTTTATCGGGAGATACCAATGAAAGATGAGTTATATATGGGATGAAAATGAGATATTTTATTAAATAAAAAGTTACTTCTTCATATAGTATTTTATTTTCATACTGAGTGATCATTTATAAAACAACTCAACCCTTTTGTTTCAAATGTGGATGTTATAAAATTAATATTAATTTGAAAAAATTCCAAGACACATAATACATATATATATATATATATATACCTTCAAAACAAGGGGACAGTCACTGTCTAAATGAGATTTCAAAATACCACACCCATATACCTTCCCGCTCTTTAAAGCAGAAATGACTTCTTACTTATACTTCCAAATGACTCCACGGTGAAGAAATATGACTGTTATGAACATGTTTATTTTGATATAATAAATTTTAACATTATAAAATTATAAATAAAAACTTCCAATGTTTCAATAATTTAAATTTTAAATTCATAAAAATACTCATTTTTTTAAACATTTTTGAAATCTATTATTTTGAGATCAATTTAAAAAACTAATTTTTAAAATCCCCAAAAGTATTATATAAGTGACAACTGGAAAATTATTTAATCTCTTATTAAGTGAAAGAACTTCCATGTTTCTTAAAACAAATTGAATGTACTGAGTAATAAAGTTAAATCTTTTTCATTGCAATATACATTAGTAAAAAGTATTAATTTTATAGCTGTAAAATGAAATTAATTTTTAATTATTTTGAATCTTAAGGTATAAAATTAAATTTTGTTCAAAACTTAACAAAACATTTTTTGTCTTAAATGTATTGCTTTATTTATACGTTTAAATACTTATGTGTAAGCATATAAAATTATATTTCATTCTTAAATACATATGTGTAAGTATATAAAAATATACTTCATTGTTAAATATATATGTGTTAACATATATATTTAACAATAAAGTATATAAAATATACTTTATTGTTAAATATATATGTGTAAGTATATAAAATATACTTTATTGTTAAATATATATATATGTAAGTATATTAAAATATAATTCATTGTTAAATATATACGTGTAAGTATATAAAAATATACTTCATTGTTAAATATATAAGTGTAAGTAAATAAAAATATACTTCATTGTTATATATATATGTGTAAGTATATAAACATATACTTAATTGTTAAATATATATGTGTAAGTATATAAAATATACTTTATTGTTAAATATATATATATATATATATGTAAGTATATTAAAATATAATTCATTGTTAAATATATACATGTAAGTATATAAAAATATACTTCATTGTTAAATATATATGTGTAAGTAAATAAAAATATACTTCATTGTTATATATATATATGTGTAAGTATATAAACATATACTTAATTGTTAAATATATATGTGTAAGTATATAAAATATACTTTATTGTTAAATATATATATATGTAAGTATATTAAAATATAATTCATTGTTAAACATATACATAAAAATATACTTCATTGTTAAATATATATGTGTAAGTAAATAAAAATATACTTCATTGTTATATATATATATATATATATATATATATATATGTGTAAGTATATAAACATATACTTAATTGTTAAATATATATGTGTAAGTATATAAAATATACTTTATTGTTAAATATATATATATGTAAGTATATTAAAATACAATTCATTGTTAAATATATACGTGTAAGTATATAAAAATATACTTCGTTGTTAAATATATATGTGTAAGTAAATAAAAATATACTTTATTGTTATATATACATATATATATATATATATATATATATATATATATATATATATATATATATATATATATATATATATATATATATATATATATATATATATATATATATATATATATATGTGTGTAAGTATATAAACATATACTTAATTGTTAAATATATATGTATAAGTATATAAAATATACTTTATTGTTAATATATATATATATATATATATATATGTAAGTATATTAAAATATAATTCATTGTTAAATATATACGTATAAGTATATAAAAATATACTTCATTGTTAAATATATATGTGTAAGTAAATAAAAATATACTTCATTGTTATATATATATATATATGTGTAAGTATATAAACATATACTTAATTGTTAAATATATATGTCTAAGTATATAAAATATACTTTATTGTTAAATATATATATATGTAAGTATATTAAAATATAATTCATTGTTAAATATATACGTGTAAGTATATAAAAATATACTTCATTGTTAAATATATATGTGTAAGTAAATAAAAATATACTTCATTGTTAAATATATATGTGTAAGTATATAAAAATATACTTAATTGTTAAATATATATGTGTAAGTATATAAAATATACTTTATTGTTAAATATATATATATATATATATATATATATATATATATATGTAAGTATATTAAAATATAATTCATTGTTAAATATATACGTGTAAGTATATAAAAATATACTTCATTGTTAAATATATATGTGTAAGTAAATAAAAATATACTTCATTGTTATATATATATATATATATATATGTGTAAGTATATAAACATATACTTAATTGTTAAATATATATGTGTAAGTATATAAAATATACTTTATTGTTAAATATATATATATGTAAGTATATTAAAATATAATTCATTGTTAAATATATACGTGTAAGTATATAAAAATATACTTCATTGTTAAATATATATGTGTAAGTAAATAAAAATATACTTCATTGTTAAATATATATGTGTAAGTATATAAAATATACTTTATTGTTAAATATATTTATATGTAAGTATATTAAAATATAATTCATTGTTAAATATATACGTGTAAGTATATAAAAATATACTTCATTGTTAAATATATATGTGTAAGTAAATACAAATTTACTTCATTGTTAAATATATATGTGTAAGTATATAAAAATATACTTAATTGTTAAATATATATGTGTAAGTATATAAAATATATAATTTATTGTTAAATATATATATATGTAAGTATATTAAAATATAATTTATTGTTAAATATATACGTGTAAGTATATAAAAATATACTTCATTGTTAAATATATATGTGTAAGTAAATAAAAATATACTTCATTGTTATATATATATATATATGTAAGTATATAAACATATACTTAATTGTTAAATATATATGTGTAAGTATATAAAATATACTTTATTGTTAAATATATATATATATGTAAGTATATTAAAATATAATTCATTGTTAAATATATACGTGTAAGTATATAAAAATATACTTCATTGTTAAATATATATGTGTAAGTAAATAAAAATATACTTAATTGTTAAATATATATGTGTAAGTATATAAAAATATACTTAATTGTTAAATATATACGTGTAAGTATATAAAAATATACTTCATTGTTAAATATATATGTGTAAGTAAATAAAAATATACTTAATTGTTAAATATGTATGTGTAAGTATATAAAAATATACTTAATTGTTAAATATATATGTGTAATGATATAAGAATATATTTCATTTTTAAATATATACTGCACCATTAAATTCAAATATATGTAAAGGCCTTACGTTTTATGTATTTAAAAAAGATGTCTCCAACGTAGCGCGTAAACTTAAAATAAAAGAGCGTATGTGTGAGAGTTACAGAGTAATAACCTGAAAAAGGAACATTATCTACCCATCCTTACAAAATTAATTCCAATCCCTCGAATTCATTTCGGTTCTTTCGAAAAACTCTAGAAAGAGTAATAAGAAACACATGAATAAAAAAAAAACACAAAGAAAAAAAAAACCAGTGCAAATTTAAAAACCACTTCACTGTAATTTCACGAAGAAAATACCACTAAAAAACACCCAAAAAATCGGTGAAAGTATCTATTTAGAAATGAGCTCTTTCCCAGCAATTTCAAAAGCCGTTCCGAATTTTTATGTCATCAACAAGAGATGAACATTTATACAAATTGCAAGTCTAATATAGATGCAAATTTTTCCCCAACACCTGTCGTCACAGGTAATTTGTGCTGCTCCAACAAGATGGTTCCTCATGTAATGGCGCTAGTTTACAGGTCGTTAAATTAAAAGTGCGCCGCTGTTTTCACGGCACTGCAAAAAGGGACTATATCTGGATTTTATTATACATGCTTGGATTCCTGTTAATAATATTGACTAAGTCGTTACTTTTGCCCGTAAGAATGCACGATTTTATTCATGTGCTTTAGGTGCATTTCGTTTATTTGATTCTTTGTTCGCAGGGAGAGGAATGAATTTAATATATTAATGCGGGTTTTTGCTGCGGTTTTCATTAAAGGTATGTAATGGTGGCATTATAATAATAGAGATTATTTGATTAAAAATAGAAATATTTGTATTTGATCCGATTGTTGTTGGTGTAACAGTTGGTGATTGGAGTAATAACTGGTTGATGGGAATAGCAATGAAAATATTTCGGAAATTTTGTTTTGATTTTTTGGAAATTGAGTAATTTTGGTTTAAGTAGTAATTTTATGTAAAAACAAACTACCAAATGAAGAAATTGAAATGAAATAAAAGTAGATATTAAATCTCAAATAAATCACTTACAGTTAAATGCAAAGTTACAATAAATTTGATTTAATTATATTATTTGTTTTGTATTGAAAACAGGCGTTTTTATTTTGATATAGCATAAATTTTGAAATATGACATTGTTTCCATGTATTTTCCGTACTTAATGATTGCAATAGAGTTAACTATAAAATAATTACATCGTTTTTAAATGTATTACTTAATGGTTGACCAAATATTTTTAAACATAAATTACAGCAATATTATTTAATTTGAGAAAATTATTTATCTACAAAAAATCTCACATAATTTGCAGCTCATTTTTCTGTAGTTCCTGAATTTTAGATATAATCTGTTGATGAAGAATTTTGAGAAAATGATAAAAACAATAAAATTTTCTATTTACGCGAAAAAAAAATATTGACATTACATTAAAAATGCTACAGATATTTCTATCAAAAATTATTCAATAAATAATTTTCTAATGCAAAAAAAGCAAGTTTTAAATCATTATTTTAAGGGAAAAGCTTGTTTATTCTTAAAGAGAGGGTTTTAACTTAATACTCCAATAAAAAACCAGTTGAAAAACAATGTAAAGTATAATATTATGAATAGTGTGTATTTCTGTACTGTAAAAAAACGTGCTTAAAAATGAGTATATGGACGTACATTTTTTAAGCACAATTGCATCATAAATGAGCGATGACGTACTCAAATTTAAACAACCGCACTTTCATAAAACAAGGCAGTGTCGTTAAATATTGCTAATCTCGTCTTATGTTCAAGACATCTTAACAAAGCGATAAACGAAAAATGTTTGTTCAGAAGATGGTTTTCCACATTGTTTGATGTTGATTGCTTAAATGGAAACTGAATAATTACAATTGAATTATCTTACTTTCCATTTTTTTGACATGCCTTTTTAACATTACATCTGTTTATAACTTCTTCACGTCGCTTCGATAGCCGAATGGAAAAGACTGTGGACAGCGCGGCTGCAGACATGGGTTAGATTCCCGGATTGCCGAAGTTGTAATTGTCAGTATTTATTGAAAGGCAAGCTACCATTCTTTTTATTCATTTTTACTCAATTTTGAGTAATCATCTATCATCATAAGAATCATCTATGACCACCCTTTAATTTCTGTAAATAATATAGTCTGTAAAAATGTATATTGCAGCTCCATACGCATCACATTTTATTAATTGAAACATTAATTTCAAAAACTTTTTAAAACACCAATCATACAAAAGTGAATTTCATCACATGACTTTTTTTGTTGTTCTTGTAAAATAATCTGCATATTTTACTTTAAATCTGGGTAACTTTTTGTTTTAACTAAATATTTATTAAATCTATAAAAAAATGTTTTAGAAAAAATTTCTTAAAAATCTTTTTAAAAAATGTATATAGAACCTTTTTTTTTTGCTAAAAGGTAACTTATTTAGTTATTTTTTTTTTATTTAAAATTAACACCGTTAAAAGATTTTCATTTAATAACAGAAGAATATTTAAAATGTATAATAAAATAAATTTTCTTAAGATACACACATGTCTTAAAAAAATATGTCTTAAAAATACACACATGTCTTAAAAATCTTTTTAAAAAAATGTCTGTAAAAAATGAATATAGAACCTTTTTTTTTCTAAAAGGTAACTTATTTAGTTATTTCTTTTTAGTTATTTAAAATTAACACCGTTAAAAGCTTTTCATTTAATAACAGCAGAATATTTAAAATGTATAATAAAATAAATTTTCTTAAGATACACACATATCGAAAGTTAAAAAAAAAATCAACAAAAATATAAAATACAGCTTAGATCAGAAACAGTTAATTGTATATTTTACAAGAAAAAGTTTAAAAAAATAGATGAATTTAAATATAGGTGACAAAAATGAAAAATAGAGTAATTTGATAAAAAATTATATATATATATATATATATATATATATATATATAATATATATATAATATATATATATAATATATATTTAATATATATATAATATATATATATATATGTTAAAGTAGAGTGTTTATACCATTTACCCATCTAATATACATTATATAGACAATAAAGTGAGAAAACAAGCGAATAATAAAAACGTGAGTTGGAATTTTTATAAGCAACATATACAAGACTTAAATAGGTCCATAAAAACTTCCACATATCATAGCAATCGACTATAAAAACATGAATAAATAATCAACTACACATTATGTAAATAAGTTTAAGGTTTAAGTATTAAAATGGAAACAAATGCAACACGGAATGGAAACAAATACAAAATGATCAACTTAGTAGTCACTTTTGCACTTGATGCCATGAAAAAATAATCAATTCGTAGCATCAGCAGCCCAGAGCTAACATTTGCAACATCATATTTTATTCAAATACTGAGAGCGAAGATTGTTTAAATGGGTTTAAACTTCGTTTCAACTTAACATTCTGCGATGCAGATCTACTTTTGGAACATAATTTCTGTAAATTGAATATTATTTTTTGGAAGTTAAAGCCCTGTAGACAATCAACATGGGATTACATTTGTAAGTTTTAACGGAAATAATATGTGAAACGAGTCGCAGAAAGGGATTATATTTTGAGTAAAAACGTATTGTTGTAAACTTTTGACGGCGATATTTTTTCTCTCTATTTATTGCCGAATGAAACTGAGAATAGGATTTTAAAATAAGGCATTGAAAAAGCGAGAGGGATTCTAAACATAAGGACAAAAGAAATTATTTGAAATTATAACAAGTATGGCATTTGTTTTTGGAAGGAAATTTCGACATAGGATAAGTGTGAAATGTATTCCTTTTTGAAAATAATTCCTAAAAAGGATTTAGAAGTTCAATCTTTTCTTGATTTTAAAGAAATTTAAATTTTTATATAAATCGTGAAAAATGTTTTATGTATTATTTTACGTTCTTAAAGGAAGATGAGATACATTGTAATTTTCTTCTAAATTTTGCAGATATCATTATAATGTTTGTACACAAATGTATTCAAATCATATTAACATAATCCCATGATCAAACATTTAAAAAATATTTGTTTCTATATGTTAACAAAATAAACTATACCAAAGGTATAAAATATTTAGCCTATAAAATAACCAATTCTATTCCACGAAAATAATTGATTTAGTTACATATTGAGCAACAAACAAATAGTAAATATGACTTTCAGCCTTACACTGTAAAAAGAAGTAGTTAAAAATGAGTATCTCAACATACTCGTTTTCTTTGAGTACAATTGCATCGTAAATGAGCGATGACGTACACATTCAACCAAAGTCAAATTTAAAAATACTTTTATAAGTTTAAAATACTTTTATAAGTTTAAAATACTTTTAAACAATAAATATTTTTAAACAATAAATATTTTTAAACAATAAATATTTTTAAACAATAAATATTTTTAAACAATAAATATTTTTAAACAATAAATATTTTTAAACAATAAATATTTTTAAACAATACATATTTTTAAACAATAAATATTTTTAAACAATAAATATTTTTAAACAATAAATATTTTTAAACAATAAATATTTTTAAACAATAAATATTTTTAAACAATACATATTTTTAAACAATAAATATTTTTAAACAATAAATATTTTTAAACAATAAATATTTTTAAACAATAAATATTTTTAAACAATAAATATTTTTTTTTGAAAAACTATTCAAAGTTATATTTGACTCTTTTTAATTAACAAAAAACTTTTACTATACTAATTGGTCAATATTTTATGTATTGAAAGAGTAACTTTTTAAGACTAATTAATATTATTTTCAGTAAACATTTTAATTAGTTTAATATTAGCATTAAAGTGCGAACATTTCAAATGTGTTTGTCAAAATTATCATATATGAAAATAACTTAACGAATTGCTAACTTCGTCTTAAAACTTTTCATACAACTAATATATTTTATTTGTATATAAAATACTTATTCCAATCGAAGTTGACTTGCAAATATTGGAATTGATCACATGAATAAATGCGTTCATAAACAGTAATTTTCATTTTCCAACAAATCGCCTTATTACGATAAACCAAAATTTGATTGTTAACTCCTTTTCGATAACATTTAATAAAATAAAAAGCATCTTAATCACTTAAATTCAAAATTAGCCGATGCATCAAGAAACGCAAAATAAATTGTTACTAAAATATGTTTTCAACTAATTTTAGTGCATATAAACATCAATTAAAAATCAGCCAATTTTTAAGAAAACGCAAAATTGTTAATAAAATACGAATTCGCTAACTTTGGTAAATATATAAATAAATTAAAAATCAGCCAATAATTGAAGAAAAACAATATTGTTAATAAAATATTTATTCACTAATTATAGTAAATATAAAAATTAATTAAAAAACAGTCAGTATTTAAGGAAACGCAAAATTGTTAATAAAATACGAATTCACTAATTTTAGTAAATTTAAAAAATAATTAAAAATCAGCCAATATTTAAGGAAACGCAAAATTGTTAATAAAATACGAATTCACTAATTTTAGTAAATTAAAAAAAATATTAAATATCAGCCAATATTTAAGGAAACGCAAAATTGTTAATAAAATACGAATTCACTAATTTTAGTAAATTAAAAAAATAATTAAAAATCAGCCAATATTTAAGGAAACGCAAAATTGTTAATAAAATACGTATTCATTAATTTTAGTAAATTAAAAAAATAATTAAAAATCAGCCAATATTTAAGGAAACGCAAAATTGTTAATAAAATACAAATTCATTAATTTTAGTAAATTTTTAAAAATAATTAAAAATCAGCCAATATTTAAGGAAACGCAAAATTGTTAATAAAATACGAATTCACTAATTTTAGTAAATTTAAAAAATAATTAAAAATCAGCCAATATTTAAGGAACCGCAAAAATTTTAATAAAATACGAATTCGCTTATTTTAATAAATATATAAATAAATTAAATTTCAGCCAATAATTCAAGAAAAACAAAATTGTTAACAAAATATTTATTCACTAATTTTAGTAAATATATTTTTATTGACAACTTATATTTTCTCAGCCTTAGAATGTTGATCTGTCTGCAAAGTTAAACAAATCGAAATAAAAAAAATATTTGGAAAATAGCGAACAGCGATATATGCAAACATATATAAAAACATTTTCGAACTTATCTATGCATATATCCCTTCTGAGAGAATTCACATTTATTAAATATCCATTTGATTTATCCGCATACAGATGTCAGAATAAGTAAAGGCAGAAATATTCAAGCATTGAAGGTTCAATATCTATTATATTATTTTCTGCCTTCTAAACAAATTCAAGCACATCGAAACTTCAATTTCTGTATTTCAAACAATCAACTAACCGAGTTAGAAAATCTTGAGCAATTTTACTTAAAGTGCTCAAAGTTAGGAAAAATTCGTATTGAATTTTTCCACCCGGATTATTTTCCCGGATTTTATTTTCTTCGTGAGGTTCGTCAAGTACCGTCAGATACCGGCATGCTATTGTTTGCGCTACCATCTTCAATTGGTATTTAAAAGGAAATGGGTTGGGAATATATCAAACAATTACTTTTATTTGTTTGAATTTATGTGAATAAACATAAAATGGCTGAGGAATTTTGCTTTAAAATATGATTTAAAGATTAAATAAAAAAATGGAAATAAAGTATTTTGCAAAAATGCTTTCAATTTTTAAAACAGAATTCCATTTAATTTTTTATCTGTAAATAACTTTTTTTTAAATGTAGAATTTTTTTTATTTCCTATTACTTTAAAAAAAAAAATTGAAAATAGTGAAAATTTTAATTTTGGGTCAGATTTTCATGTGGATTTTTGGTGTTTCAATACTTTTTAAAGGCCCCTGAGTCTAATTATTTTAATAATTGACCTGACTGTGTAAACAATTTTTTTTTTATAAAATTACAAACTTACTATCAAGTTCACCACATTCAACAGTTTAAAGTTTCAATTACTACAAAAAATGTTACACTTAACTAACACATTGTTACTAACTTATTTTAGTATAAGATCCTCCGCCCATATCATTACAAGTTTAAAAAGTTGAAGGAAATTATTGGATAAAATACCAAACTAAAAAATCTTGGATTAGGGAGACCCGAGCCCCAAATCCTATTTTATTTATTAATAAATTCAGAAATATGATTTTTTTTGTATTATTAAAACATCTTTTTCTGAACAATAATCATTAACAAAAAAGCTTAAAAGTTTTTTAAGCTTTAATTAGTTTTTATCTAAAAAACAGTACTCCTACAATTTTTAATGTTTTTTTAAAAAAAATATTAAATAACATAACAGTATATACTACAGACGTATATATAGAATTTTTCAGATTTGTTCTTTAATTGTTTTCAAAGACTTATTTTAAATTACCAACCAAAAATTTTCTTCACATTTTTATATTTAATAAATCGTAAAAAAATAACTTATAACTTAATTTAAAAAAGCTATTCATACGTTTATAAAACAAATATTACAACTTCAAAACTTTTAACATTTTAGTTTTAATTTAATATTTTACAAAGCCTTAACATTTTAAACGTGACCAAAATTAAAAAAAAAATATTTTGAGTAAATGACGATTGAAACAGACGAAATGTAGGTAGAAAGATGATAAATGGTATACAAACATCCAAATAAACGTATGTTTTTTTTCTTCTACTACTTTGAAATTTCGAACACATCTTCTTAAGTATGTGTAGCATTGTTTAATGAAAAATTTAAAAAAATATCAATTTTTTCGGAATTTGGGGCTTGGGTCTACCTTAATGACTACTCAGCCAATATAAATAATTTATGTATACGAACTTTTTAAAGATATATCATAATATGAGTCTATATATTAAATTATATTGTATTAATTTACAAACAGTGGATACTGTATACCCGATTTTTATTTGAAGGAAACACAACAGAAAACCGTTTGCATCGTCCACATTAGCGAACGGTTGAAGTGAAACGTTTTTCGTCTTCATAAACGTGTTATTTTAACGAATAAACCAAACAAAAACACGCAGCAAGCAACAGCTGATGCATAGACACCAACTTAAACCATTAGTTGACTTGTGCGCATGCGCTACTCATACTTCAGTTCCTCATATCATTCATGTGTTGATGTCATTTAGACTCACTAACATCGGTAAAGAAGTTTCACTTCAAAAATATAACTATTTTAATATTGAAATGTTAGTGTTCTTTTCGTTAATTATATCCACACGCAGAAAATTAAATTTATGAATACAAAATACCTTCTAATCTGCAAAGAACAAAATAACATTGAAAGGGTTGGCTCTAGTGCATAAACTCCTGGACTATAAACTCCAGGGCAGCAAACAAATTTTTCCCATCTCCCCTCTAATAATATTCATTTGCATTGTAATTATTTCACATTTCTTAGTTAATGGCAAATATAAATGCTATCATTGATTTTTAAGAAATTGAAAAAAAATCTACCTCTGCTTTGTTGAGAAATTTTATCCTTCAAAATGCATATTTGGTGAACTGGCCCATATTCTTCAAATAACTTCCTCAATTCACTTTCGTCCCAATTCTTGGGGACTTGCCCAACAAACATTTTGATGGAATCGGCATCAGGTTGACCACCTTGGCTGCTACTTGCACTAAAAAGAAACACAAAAAACAACATCAAATCACGAATAAAAATTTATAATTTCAGTAGTATATAAACTGTTAAAAATAGGTATTCAAAATGTATAAAATTTACTAATTTTTGAGTACAATCGATGCTTATCATGGCTGCGAATACATAAGTAGCAATTTTAAAAAGGCATGTACTCAAAATGAGTACAATGAATAAAAAGAGAAGATGCTTGCCTACATAGGCTGCCTTCATAAATCCCTTTCAATAAATATCGACAATTACAACCAAGACTTACCGGGAATCGAACCCATCTTAAGGCACTGCAGTCCACAGCCTTATCCATTAAACTAAAACGGTGACTTAAGGAAGTTATAAATAGAAGAAATGTTAAAATATGTGCCGAAAGAATGTGAAGTAAGATAATTGAGTTGTAATAACTCAGTTTTCATTTAAGCAATCGACATCAAATAATGTGGAAACCCAACTTCTGAACACTTATTTTAAGTTTGTCATGTCGCTTTGTTAAGATGGCTTGAATAGAAGCTGATATTAGCAATATTAAATCACACTGCTCATTTGTGAGAGTACGGTTACTTATATTTGAGTACGATATCGCTCATTTACGATGCAATTGTACTCAAAGAAAAACGAGTAGGTTTAGGTACTCATTTTTGAATATTTTTTTTTAAAAAAATGTACAGGTTATGGAGAAAATTCAAAAATGAACCCTTAATGATCCGGAACTCGTGATCAGGAGTTTGCGTGATCGAACCGCTTAATTAAAAATCTTAGGTATGACATCTGTAGAAGACTATTTTTGAAATATATCCAAACCGTCACAAAAACTGAGAATATGTAATTGAAAGACTGAAAAAATTAAGCTAATTAAAATTAAAGATAATTAAGTCAGTATAAATTAAGTTAATTTATACACATTTAATAAGCTATTGGTTTTATTAAAAATCAAAATTGGTTCAGTTGGAATTGTATAAAATAAATAGATTAATTATATTAAACATCAAATATATATAAACATACATTTCTGTTTCTCAGTAGCATAATGAGGTAATATTAAATAATTTTTAGTGAAAGTTTGCTTATTTTTAAGTTCATATATTTGATTATATAAATTGCAGAAAAAGTTTTTAATACAATTATTAATTTTTACTACATTTAAGTGGTGCTTATTAAATAGTAAAGATTTATATGATCGCTGGAAAAATATTAAAAATAATTAACAATCAATTGAAAAATTAAATAGTATATGGAATAATTTATTTAGACTAATGTTGTATCTACTAAACTTTTCTATTGCGAAATTTTATAATCTGTATTAAATGTACTTATAACTTATAAAATAGTCTCGTTTCTTTTTGTATGTCAACAACGCCATCTATCGAAAAAATAGTACTTGATTATTTTTTCATTGCGATCATTATTTGTGAAGGAACTGTTTTCGAATGAAAGAAGGGAAATGTAGTTGAAATCCAGCTCAAAACACCTTTACAATAAATAAAAAGAGGCTTGAACAGAATATATTAATTCATAAGACTTATCTTCAAATGTGAAATAGAATTAATATTAAAGAAAAGCATTCAAATTTAAGTACTGGTATGTCATATTATCCTTGTAGTGGGTCTCTACTTAATTTTGGAAATTATTAAAACTTTTAAATTAATTTAATTAAAATTAAAACAATTTGCCATTGACTTTAAAATCCCCTATATAAGATTTTGTCGTATTAAAGTATTTTGAAACATTTAAAATTTTCTATGGATTTTTCAATTGATAACGTAATACTAACTAAATAATTAAAATAATTGTTTAATTATCTAAAGGAATATGCGTCTTCCGATTTTTTTTTTGTTCTCTTTCCAAAAAAAATATATCTATAGAAATAGTAAATTAATTTACAAAGAATTCATTACTATGAACATTTCAACCTATTATATCTAAATATTTTGCACTGAAATAACATGTTTGATTATTACGTTTTTTTTCTAGAACAGCTACATCCCGTCCCTATAATTTTTAAAGAAGTATTCTTTCCCATGTTATTTTACGTTATGGGTGTATTATTGTAAAAAATAAAAAGACATATGCGTGAAACTGAATATTTTATATGAATTTTTGTAATAAATTAACTTTTTAAACTCAAGAATATGTTGTTCTTTGTTATTTTGAAGAACAAAGGAATAGTAACACGTCGTTATGTTGCTAACTAAGGCCCATTCTACACGAACGAAAAAAACGCGCGCGAGCTTTTACAGGTGGTTCGGTGATTGGAGAAAACAAACCACGTGGTTTGGATTTCCGAATCACAGAGCATCTGGAAAAGCTCTCTCCCGAATTTCTCGTTTGTGTAGAACGGGCCGTAAAGACGACAATCTAGTGCAAAGACATAGTAAAGTATGTTAATAGCCAAGTAATGTCATACTTTTAAAGGACGTTAAATAAAGAACAAGCTAACTAAAGAAAAGCGTTTTTTTTATGTCCACAGACATGCAGTTTGCGTTCAATTTCAAGAACAGGACACAAAATAACGGGACGTTATTTTGGTGACTCCAAGTCGCACTAGGGTTCAAATGTTTAATTTACACAGAATCCATTACTTTTAATGTAACAGTCATTTATATCTTAAAATATTTTCTGATCAATATGTAGATAATTAAATATAATTTTAAGATATAAAAAGAAAAAGAAATATTTTTTTCCTTCATAATGGACGCGGATAACTCGTATAACAGTAAACTTCCCTGTTTTCCTAATATAAGTTTCTTTTCTTTTTTTATTTGATATACGATCTCTAAATTATGTTACTAAATAAAAAAAACACTAAAAAAATCAATTTGTATATGATACCGATCAATTTTGGCAGACTCACACACATAATTTATAATCACGAACCTTTTTGCTCGAAGTGTTTTACATCATTTTCTTCACTAACCATTCCGGACATTTTCCAATCTAGAATTAACGACTCTCCTCTCTATCTCCAAAACAAACAAAAAATAATCAACTTCCTGCACTATTCACTGATTAGAGATCAAATCTCGATCTCTAGCAACAAAAACTGATACCCTTTTGATGAGATCATTAGTCAATAGTAATTCAAACACCGTTACTACGCTTGAGAAAACAATCCCCTAAGCCCCCCCTCTCCCCCCCCCCCCTATCACCCGTTTCAGTTTCGAAACCAGTTCTTTGAACTTATCGAACTGAAAGAACAATAAAAAACAGAAGCAGCAGCGCCGAAGAGAATCATGTCGAGATGGAAATAAAAGAAGGAAAAAAACTCTAAAACAAATCAAGTTCTCGCTTTCTAATTCGCGCACTATTTCGGTTGCTGTAGTATTCCCGCCCTCCCCCCCCTCCTCTCTCGCTAAGCCCAACCATGCGTATCGGTGTAGAATTGATCTGTGATTTCTCCAGATTGACTCCGAACTGGTATGTGTTTTTCTGTTGAAACTCTAGGTGGGGTGTGTTTTTTGTTGGGACGCTGGGCTATGGGTGGGAGGACTTCTCTGGTACTTGTAGATTGATTACTTCGTAGAAATGATTTGAGAGGTAGGTTTTTTTTGTAGGTTTTTTAAGGCTACTGACAATTGGATTGGATTTACTAGTAACGTGAAATTCTAAAAACTTTGGATGGAAGGCAGTTAAATTCCTTCATGTTTGATGTAATTGTATAAGACTAATGGAAATATAAGATTTCTTTGTTCAAAAACTCTCAAATTTGTATACATAAGGTAAAAGCAAATTTAAAAGAAACACATTAAAAAATAATTATTAGAATCCGCCAGAAGGAAGTTACGTGTGTGAACTATATGTCAATTTGTTTATAGGTAAGTGTGTAAGTATAAATGTAAGTATATAAATTACTTGATCCTTCCTTTTCACCAGGCTTGAAATTTTTTTGATAAATGTATTTAAAATATATCATGATGTCGTGAGTATTATAGGCTTTAAAACTAAAATTTGGATTATACTATACTGTTAAAAATTTCAGTTCAACGTTTCACCATACCTTAGTGCTGCCCAGCAACTTTCACATTATAGTGGGGAAATCTACGTTGAAATAAAAATCCTTGATCGAGAATAACGCAGATTGTTACCAAAATATCGTGCAATTTCTTAAACTGCAACCGAAACCTTCGCTGAATCTACATCAACAAATCCACAGACAGGTGTACCGTGGCCCGGTTGTTCAATGGGTAAAGACGTTCAGCTGGTAATCAGAGGGATACTAGTTCGAGCCCGTGCGGTGACAAAGATGAGAAAAAAAGTATTGATCTTGTAATCGGAGGGTAAAATATGATAATATTTGATATAATCTAACCTTTAATAGGGGTAACTATTTTGGTGCAACGTTTCACCACTATATGGTATCCGTGGTAGCCTTAAAATGGTGAAACTAAGCACCAAGTAATGGTTGAAGCTAATGGGTACCAAATTTTGGTGCAAGGTCGTAATAATTATTAATAGTGTAGGCGTAATATTTGATATAATAAAAATTACATTCAAAATGTATAATAGCAATAAAAAAAAGTATTATTTAAGATAACTTTAATGTATGTATATACTTTTTACCCATTTTAATGCGTTTTTAGATGTATGGAAGGTTTTCGAACGTCAGAAAAAAAAGGTTATGGAGAAAATTTTAATTCCAATGAGAAAGTAAACAAGCATAATAAATTATGAATATACATAAGACTTAAAAAATTAAAATGGATATTAATAAAATACTTTAAAATACAGGGTAGTGCAAAATGAACGTTATGGTTTTACGCTTTATAACTTTATTTAACATTGCATTTTTTCTTTTGCTTCAGAATTGTGTAAAGAAGGCTTGGGGAATTTGAAATGGAACAGTACACAATAGAACAACGAACAAAAATCACTGAATTTTATATTTCATACTGAAACTCAGTTATTCTGACGCAGCTTGCATATCGTCAATATTTTAATGTGCGGAATGGACCCTCAGTGCCAACAATAAATCGCTTGGTTGCAAATTTTCAGCAACAAGGTACAGAAATGAACCAATAACTGAATGAACTAAACATAAAAACAATATTCGCAATGAAATCCGTGCCATAACTCCTGAAATTTTGCGAAAAGTCATACAACATGTGTTGGAAAGAGCACGACTTTGTGAAGTGGAAAATGGGCGACACCTGCGAGACGTACTTTTTCACGTTGAAATTAACAATATTCTCCATTCATATGCTGTATTTTGACAAAATAATGTTAACAATTTATTCAAAAATAAAATAGTTCTAAAGCATTTAAACCATAACGTTCATTTTGCACCACCCTGTATTTTATTATTCAGTTGATAGTAATATTCATTCTATTTTTAGCATATTAGAAGAGATAAATGTCACTTTAAAAAAATACTTGAATATCGATTTTAAACTGATATACAACAATAAATAGATAAGTAATATGTTTTTGCAAAATATTTGTACATTATACGGGTAGAAATGAGACCTTATGTCCTTGATTTTCTAATATTTCGCTATTTTGGCCTTTTAATATTGATTGTTATGATAACGCATATTATCTAAGTATATTTAAAGATAAAAACTAATTAATGGAAATTAATTTACCAATGAAACTTGTACAGAAAAATTCCCTGGTAGTTTCCTACGAACTAATGTTTAAAATCCAATAAATCTGATTAATTACCATTATGAAAATACTTAAGAGAAAAAGACTAAATTTCAATTCTCCTTAATGACTTTCATTGTAAATAAAAAATAACGAATTACTTCAATCCCAACTCGCAAATAAACTCCATTAAACTTTACTTTTAAAAGTAATTATTTCAATATTTAAAATTCTTGCATTCATTAACTATCGGTAATTATCCTGCCATATGGTAATAGGTAACATGCATTATTTTTTTAATCAAAATGCTCGTAATAATGAAAAATCGCTCTTTAACTCAAGTTAGAGTCTTGAGTCAATTCATCATGGACTTCGTACTAAAATTCTACCAATTTCATTTCAAAACAACAATACTTTATTATACTATTTTATCCTTTAAAAATAAATTACAAATCACGCAGAGCTCTTCACCAATAGAAATCAATTTCTTTGCAACAAATTAAAAGCCACTATTTTTAATTGCTTGGCTTTTCCTTTCAAAAATTCGCCGCATTCAAAAATATTTTTCCCCCATCAATTCTTTGAGTTCAGATAAAAAAGGGAATTGTAGGGAATAAAAAGATTGCGAAGGGAAGAAATTCATTTTATTTCGTAATTACTTTTTAAACTAATTAACCAGAACAGACCGTTTTTCGATGAGCTCGCAAAATAGGACTGCGTTTGTAATCCTCGATTCAAAAAGGAAGCTAAAAGTTTAATTATAACATTAAGAACTACAAAAATCCACTGTGCGTTTCAAATTCTAAATAGAACAGCAAATAATGTGTAGCATTTGGTATTCAACTGAAAAGAAATTTTGGGAAATGGAAAGTAGAATTCATATTACTTAAACAAATAAATGATAACATTCAGTAGTAATTATTTCAAATGATAAAAAAAATGCGCAAAGCTGAGTCGGAGCACGGCTGGAAGGGTTTTATGTGAAACTTCACATCAGAATATTTTCTAATTTTATAGTTATGACCACGGAGTAAAGAAGAAAGTGGAGGTGATTTGGCGAGATTTCGCAGGAAGTAAGGTAGCAACCTTAAAGTAGGTACAAACAAACCCAGCTGGCAGTGCATTTCAACGTGGACTGCGTTATTTAACACACGAATTCTAAAGTATAAAAACTTAAAAAAATAACAGATTTTTGAGTGGTAAGACGCAGTACAAGTTCTACGTTTCCAAGTTTCCACGTTATAGGTCAATTAAACTATAAAATAAATTATCGCCAACTACTGGTACAATGTAGTGCTTTGGAATGGCGTCAAATACTTCGCCAGTACCTACTTTTCAGCGATTGCTTACTTCCCATTGCAAACCGGTTTGGACTTGATTGCACCCCCACCTTCTTTTCTCCGTGGGCTTCATATCCCAGCGTGCGTATCCGCATGGTTACAATTAAATCAAAATTCAACAAGTACAAATATTGCTGAATTATCAAAGATAATATTTATTCTTAGCTCAAATATGAGGCGTCGTACAAAAAAGAGCCTATATCTACTACCTCTACACGAATATGGACCATTTTGTAGAGAGGCGTCTTATATACTTTACCAATGAAAGGGTCAACTAGCATGCCCGTGCGATAATTATCGCATGATAATTATTTTATGATAATTATCGCAATATAATTATTGCATGATAATTATCGCATTATAATTATTTTATGATAATTATCGCATTATAATTATTTTATGATAATTATTGCATAATTATTGCATGATAATTCGTGATAATTATTGCATGATAATTATCGCGTGATAATTATTTCATGATAATTATCGCATGATAATTATCGTATATATTAAAATAAGGATCCCCTCCCCACCCATTTGGGAGAAAAATATTAGCTAATCTTTTATGGCCATACAATCAAAAGGCTTAACGGTTTGCTCGTATATGGAATCCTTATCAACGCCTTGCTTCAAACACAGTAAAATAATTATTTTAAACGCATTTTTTTAAAAGAAACGTTGATATTTATGAGGTAACAGTACGATTTGTCACTGGTCCATGAAATTCTCTTTCTTTTCATACTGCATGTGTTAAGATTTGTTGCACGTAACGGGTGTAAAAGGGATCTTTACTACAAAAAAATATATGTGATTATAGTTAAATTTGTAAATGTAATTATTTTCGATATAATTCTAGACAGAGAGCATTTTCTTCAAAAGAAAAACCTATACATCATGCACTACGCACCTACAATAAAAGCCGACAACACAAAAGTAGTTAAATTTGATGTAAATTAAAAGTAGTGCCATGACTGGGAAAGTCCCATTTATGCTAAATTAAACTAATATATTTTGTAATTTTTGTAATAAAGGTTATGGAAAACTAAACATATTTTGTTGATAATTATAAATTAAACTAAAATTGGTAAACGTTGTAAGAACCAAAAGCTAAACTGTTGGGAAATAGCCAAAAAAAATTGTTCAGGCCATGTAGGGCCATGACTGCTAACGTTGTTCAACCATGTTGTGCCAACGTTTACATTAATGATCGCTTTACACATTCTTTTAAACTACTTACTCATACTCATTTGAAACTTTAAGGCCAGCCGCGCACGAGCGATAATTGCGCCACAATTATCGCTCGGCGAAAATCAACTGAATAACTAAAAAATTACTCAACAACTGCCCGGCGATTATTTTCACTGCATTCGGCTCAAGGCTGCCACGCATCAGATTTCGAAATCGCCAAAGAAAAGATGAAAAATTGCCAAACTCCTATTATAGCAATCTATAGAAAATCGCCAAATTGTCGATTATTTGCCAAAGTTGTTAGCGCAGTATCGAGCGAAAAGATATTTTGTCCGATAGTTGCATGTCCGAAAATTGCTGAGTGAGATATAATTTGAGTTTTTCAAGTGCATGCAACTAAATAGTTCAGTTGAATGTCCGATGGTTGCCAGAGCGTGGCTAGCCTAACGTGAAAAACGACGCTTGAATGTTTTTAAGCACATCATTTTCCGCACATTTAGTCCACAATTTATAAATTCTAATAACAATAATAATTCTAAAAAATAATATTCAAAAAACCTAAAATAAACTCGATTTTAGACTATCAAAACTAGTCCACTTTTCGAAACATCTCAGTGACTAGTTGCATAACGTCACACTAGATCTTCACAGTAGGCAATTAGTGACAGTATACGGGAACTATGTCTCGTAATTTTGATTTATGGTCAGAAAATAACAACACTATAACTATGTCAATCATATAACAACTTTTGATAGAAAGAACACCTCGAAATACATCTTATTTCTTATTTCACTTTGTAAAATTTGTTTTTCTTCAAGTGTCAATCTTAAGAAATATTCTAGACAATTTACAGACACTATGTTCTCGAACTGCGCAAAATAACAAACAAAAAATAAGGCCTTTATAACATATCCCTTCTTTATTATGAAAGTTGTTTTGAAAGTTAAAACACTTATATAAAATGTTATATATTTAACACATAGTTGAAGACAGTGAAGTAGTATTGAGAAGAAAGCAATGCATTTTTCCTAACCCGATTTGAAATATATGAACCCAAATCGAATTTTTTAGAGTACACATAAATTCAATTTTCCCCTTTTCAATCAAATTTTCACTCGGTTAAACATATAAGATTTGAATGACCTTTATTCTGTATAACCATTTATAAATTCTATTCTATCAACTTTTTTTATGTAACATGACATTGCAATTGAGTTAAAGTTATTTTTATTCTAAAAATTTATTTTATTTGTTAACCCATAAAATTTACGATATTGTATAGGGAGTTTTAATGCAAAATAGATTTTTAATTCCATTTTTCAAATATTAAAAATGTATATTACTTATAAAGTATTTTAAAATTTGGTTTTTAATTCATTTTTAGTATTATCATATAGTATTAAAATACAAATACAACGTTAAAATACGCAATAAAAATCCATCAAATCTTCTTCATAAATTACGAAAGTTTTTTTTCAAAAATGACGAAAGCATTTTAAAATTGACGAAAACATTTTCAAAATGGCGAAAGTTTTTTCAAAAAGGGCGAAAGTTTCTTCAAAAATGACAAAAGTTTCTTTAAAAATGACGAAAGCTTCTTCATAGTTACAAAAGGTTTTTTTATTCAAAAATGACGAACTCATTTTAAAAGTGACGGAAGGTTTTTTCAAAAATGGCGAAAGTTTCTTCAAAAATAAGGAAAGTTCTTCAAAAAGGACGAAAATTTCTTCAAAAATGAAGTAAGCATCTTCAAAAATAACGAAATTTCTTAAACATGACAAAAGTTTATTTAAAAATGACGAAAGCTTCTTTCAAAATTGACGAAAGTTTCTTCAAAACTGACGAAAGTTTCTTCAAAACTGACGAAAGTTTCTTTAAAAATGAGAATGCACTTTTAACAGTGTAAAATTTATATACATTGTTCACCGAAGTTTTCACCTCTTAATAGATTTTTAAATAAGCAATTAATTTCTGCCATTATAAAGTTGGTAAAACAAAATGCTTTCCTAAACGACTCTTCGTTAATCCTGATAAGATCAACTGGTCCCGAAACAAATAGGAGTCGCTTAAATAACTTTTAATCTCAGTCAAAACATTGCCTTAATCTCCTTTAATAAGATTCTTCTCCTTTAATTACTTTTAAGCCCTTTTAAGAAAACTCTTTAGAGATCAGTCAACTGGTAAACCTAAACCCGAAGCTAACCGAAACTCAGTGCCTCAAACTTGTTTATCTTATGAACAATTGGAGTTCAAAAATGATCTTTGTGTCTTTTTGGTCAAGAGACTCAAATATTATTGCAATTGGATATCAAGAACAATAATTGGCTTTCGAAAATGTCTTCAATGGAAACTAATTACCAAACTGGGTTTCGGAAATGAAAGATTACAGTTCTTTAGAAATAACATAATTTATGCTTTTCGGGGTGTTTTAGAAGAAGATTTTTAATAATAAAATGGTCGTTATTGAATATTTAATCGATTTACCGATAGAAAATGTATCTTTATTTTGGCTCGAGTTTCATTTTTACTAGTTTTTTCTGTCAATTGTTTAACGTTAAAAATATCATAATGCATTATTTTGGCCATATGATATAATGTACAAATTATATTATTCTTTCGAAACATATTATTTCCAACAGCAAAATAATGATTATTTTGTGTAAAAATATGAATATCGAGATCAATATTATATTTTTTTAATTAGTTGACAGAGAATATTGTCTGAAATCTATTTAAATATTATTTAACATGAACATATAATTAAAACATATTTAATAATTTCAATATACCCATATTCTTTTATAATAAGTAACTTAGAAATCTTAAATAGGTATTCAAAAAATTCTACATTTTATAAATGTTACTGTTATTCTTATAAATATGTTGTACAAATATACACACATAATATCAATAGGAAAAGTAGTTTAAATGTAATGTAACGTAACAATCAAAACTACTTTTTAACCTTTTTGCACTCCGCTGTGCCGCTGCTGCGACATTGTGACAAAAGTTGATAACTTCATTGTCGCTGCTATGGCGACATCTAGAAATAAACTCGTATATTTTTTTTACAGGGATATATTTCGGGGATGTCTTCCGCTAAACGGACTAAATACTAAACTGCAAAAAAAAATTACTTAAAAATGAGTACCTGAACCGACTTATTTTTCTTTGAGTACAATTGCATCGTAAATGACTGATGACGTACTCAAATTTAAGTTACCGTACTTTCTCAGAAATGAGCAGTGTGATTTAATATTGCTAATATCAGCTTCTGTTCATGCCATATTAGCAAATAGATCTGACAAATTTAAAATAGGTCTTCACAAGATGGTTTTCCACATTATTTGATGTCGATAGCTTAAATGAAAACTGAGTTATTACAATTCAATTATTTTACTTCCCATTCTTTTGGCACACCTTTTTAACATTTCTACAGTTAATAACTTTTTCATTTTGCCCTGGAAGTACAACGGATAGATTGGGTTGTGATCCCTGAGGATATGGGTTCTATTCCCGGTAAGTCTTAGTTGTAATTGCCGATATTTATTGAAAGTGATTTATGAAAGCAGCCAATGTAGGCTAGCATCTACCCTTTTTATTCATTTTCACCCATTGTACTTACTTCTGAGTATATGTCTTTTTCAAATTTGAAACGTATGTATTCCGAGCTATGATAAGGATCGAATATACTCAAAAATGAGTACAAGGCTCCGTGGTCGAACGGTTAAAGGCGTCAGATGGGAATCCGAGGATTCCTGGTTTGATTCTAGGCAATGGACTTGACAAAGAAAAGCAAAAAAGTAGTGATCTTGTGATCGGAGGGTTGCCAGCTTCGCTGCAAAATACTAGAAATGTCGTCCAGAACATCCGCAAAAATTAACGGCGTGTATACGGGACTGGTGCACGATAAATCTGATCGGGTTCCAAAGTCCCGACGTCTATTGAAGGCGTTGGGTGCCAGTTCAGGTGTTTCCTCGTCATCTGACCATGGTTCTAAACTAACGAGGTGCATGTATGAATATGTGTGTGAATGTGTATGTGTTCCCGGGTCTTTCCCTCGAGATAGACTCCGAACCGTCGCCAATAGCTTACTGTGCAGCTCTATTGCGACGTTATTTAACCAAAACCAAACCAAAAATGAGTATATTTTACTTATTTTTGAGTACTTATTGTTAACAATAGAGTTACACAATGACTATTGACATTGGTTTAGGATATATTCCGACACAGCGTTTGAAAAAAAAATGTACATGCGGAGACCAACAGCATGTTAATAAATTTATTAAAATATATATAAAAAAACACGTCCCCTTTCCTTTAATTATTTTTTCAGCCGTCTATACCAAACAAATATCCCGAATTCCTATTATTTACGTCCCCCAATTCTTCCAGACCTTTCCGCTTCCCGGATAAGAAATGTCCACAGAGGAGTGGCTCCAGAGGTGCTACAAAGCCCCTACTCGATTGCCCGTATCAAATTCCGTGCAGTTGACAAGTCATCAAGCCGTCTGCTCGGATGCGAGGTGGAGCTGGTGCTCGTGCTTAATTGTGCATGCGCGTAACAGTGGGTGGGCAGATGCTGTTGACAGGGCTGGACCCATTACAAAAATTGAAATGAACACATAAATCACTAAACTATCGCGTTAGCTGTATTATGAGACGCGCTTGTCACCCCATTGTAGACTGGGAGGGGGGATAAGTAGGTCAAGTAATAAGTTCTCGTGGACTCTGCAGAGGGGTATTTCAATTATGAACTTGGCTGAAAATAGACTAAGTTTAAAGTACAGGGAAAATGAGAATTATGTTTACAACTGTGACACTCAATAAAACTTAAAGTAACATGTACATGTAATGGCAACACATGAAGTTTTATTTGTACGCGTTTAAAACAAATGCTTATAAATAAAAATGTACGTGTTTATGTTACATGTACAAGCAATATAGTTTACCTATCTTAATAACTTTAGGTTTTATTGCGTGTCAGACTTGTAAAGGGGATTCTCATATTCCCATCCTCAGGAGCGTGGAATGGTTCGTTAATGGTTTTGGAAAAAACTGTAAATTAAACAAACTGTACAAATAAAACTTTATGTGTTGCTCTTACATCTACACGCAGCATAACTTAGCTACTTTATGTTCTATTGCGTGTAAAAGTTGTAAAGATTTGTATAATTCATCCTGTATGAAAATATTGAATGATATATAAGCTTCAAAAAATCTCTATGTGCCTTCATGTACGATAGAGGGGGAATCTGTCACCATCTTAAATACTTTCGTTGAAGTAAAAATTACTTTTAAATATTTATAAACAACCTTCAAGGTTATTCTAAAACAATCCGTCTACATTAACATCAGAAGCTTAACAATAGTCTTATTTTATGGTATCCAGGAAAAAATATTCATTTCTATGAAAGACAATCCCCCTACATTAACATCAGAAGCTAAGCCTTATTGTATGACATCCAGAAAAAGATGTTAATTTCTTTCATAGACAGTCCCCCTATATTAACATCAGAAGCTGAGCCTTATTGTATGACATCCAGAAAAATATGTTCATTTCTTTATAGACAATTCCCCTACATTAACATCAAAAGCTGAACAAAAGCCTTATTGTATTGCATCCAGAATAATGTGTTAATTTTTAGCATAGGCAATCCTCAAAATTAACATCAGTAGCTGAATAATAGCCCTATTGCATGGCATCCAGAAAAAGATGTTCATTTTGAAACACAGATAAACAAAATAACATTTCGCTATTATTTTACCTCCTTTGTGACAATGAAGTGTAAAGCGTTAAAGCTCAATTTCCCGATTTATATTACTACTAAATATCTACAAAAATATATAAAAGATCCCGATTTATAGTACTACTAAATACCAAATCCATATATGACCTACACCAACACCACAGAGAGGGTATCTAGTCACTTCTCAAAGAACAATCCCCCTACATGAACATCAGAAGCTGAACAATAGCCTTTGTATGGTATCTAGAAAAAGATGTTCATTTTGAAAAACAGATAAACAAAATAACATTTCGCTATTATTTACCTCCTTTGTGACAATGCAGTGCAAAGCTTTAAAACTCAATATCCCGATTTATGTTACTACTAAATGTCTACAAAAGTATATAAAATATCCCGATTTATAGTACTACTAAATACCAATTCCATATATGACCTACACCAACAACACAGAGAGGGTATCTAGTCACTTCTCAAAGAACAATCCCCCTACATGAACATCAGAAGCTGAACAATAGCCTTTGTATGGCATCCAGAAAAAGATGTTCATTTTGAAAAACAGATAAACTAAATAACATTTCGCTATTATTTTACCTCATTGTGACAATGAAGTGTAAAGCGTTAAAGCTCTATATCCCGATTTATATTACTAGTAAATGTGTACAAAAATTACTAAAATATCCCGATTTATAATACTATTAAATACCAAATCCATATATGACCTACACCAACAACACAGAGTGGGTATCTAGTCACTTCTCAAAGAACAATCCCCCTAATGAACATCAGAAGCTGAACAATAGCCTTATTTGTATGGCATCCAGAAAAAGATGTTCATTTTGAAAAACAGATAAACTAAATAACATTTCGCTATTATTTTACCTCATTGTGACAATGAAGTGTAAAGCGTTAAAGCTAAATATCCCGATTTATATTACTAGTAAATGTGTACAAAAATTACTAAAATATCCCGATTTATAATACTATTAAATACCAAATCCATATATGACCTACACCAACAACACAGAGTGGGTATCTAGTCACTTCTCAAAGAACAATCCCCCTAATGAACATCAGAAGCTGAACAATAGCCTTATTTGTATGGCATCCAGAAAAAGATGTTCATTTTGAAAAACAGATAAACTAAATAACATTTCGCTATTATTTTACCTCATTGTGACAATGAAGTGTAAAGCGTTAAAGCTAAATATCCCGATTTATATTACTAATAAAATATATAAAAGATCCCGATTTATAGTACTACTAAATACCAAATCCATATATGACCTACACCAACAACACAGAGAGGGTATCTAGTCACTTCTCAAAGAACAATCCCCCTACATGAACATCAGAAGCTGAACAATAGCCTTATTTGTATGGCACCCAGAAAAAGAGTAAACAGTCACTCGGTTATTATGCCTCAGCATGCTTTAAAGTATTAGCCTCCAAGTTGGCCCGTTTACTTTGAAAGGGGAACAGTAGCTCTTTCCCCATGTCCTAGTTGCCAGTCATTGTCAGGACGAACAGCTGCTTTGGAAGGGTGACGCCCACCAACCCCAGCGAACAAAGGACTCGCGCGGAAAAGAATTTCATGGCTTATTTATAAAAGCGGGAAACAATATGTTACAAAACGTCAATAAACGAAAGCTTTCTAATAGGGATTAATTAATTATTTAAAGCGCGGGGACTGGTTAGGTGAAATTGTGATGTGTTGTTCAGTCGAAAGTTCTTTTTGGAGTTGATGTATTGCAGGGAATGTTAAGTAATTAAAAATGTAAAAATAATAGGGAGTTTATAGGGGGGTATTTTGTTTTTAAGACAAAGAGTTATCAAGTTCTGTGTTGATAAAGTTTAAAGAGCTCACTTCTTGTGATGGATGTAAGATTAGAGTTTTCTTGAGGGCCAGTAATTAAATAATGATAGATGAACTTGTTTTTCGAACCGATGTATTCAAAAACTTTCATGAGACTTTTAGGTTATTTTTTAAATGAATTAAATCCTAATTGAACTTCAATGTCACACTAGAGCTTGGTTAGCTAAATTATCGTCGTTACAATTGTGCAAATGAGTTGTGGTATTTATTCGGGGGAAAATCAATCTTTGAAAATTTACGGTATCACAAACCAGGAACACTATTTAGTTTTTTTCAGACTAGCCTTGAAATTGTTATTGCAGCTGAGGAACATGCTTGATATTTACGTTCTTTTTCTGGAACAGTTGCATCACCATCGTTCCTGTTATTTTCCCCCAATCAATCTCTTCCCCAATAATACCCAAGTGACAATATCACAAACCAGGAGCACTGTTTAGTTTTTTCAGACAAGACTTTTCATTGTTATTACTGGCGATTAACATGTTTTATATTTACGTTCTTTTTGTGGAACAGTTGCATCCCCTCCCTTCATGTTATTTTCCTCAATCAATCTCTTTCCCAATAATGCCCAAGTGACGGTATCACAAATCAGGAGCACTGTTTAGTTTTTTTTGTCAGAATAGCCTTTTAATTATTATTGCAGCCGAGGAATATGTTTGATATTTACGTTCTTTTTGTGGAATAGTTGCATCCCCCGTTCCTGTTATTTTCCCCCAATCAATCTCTTCCCCAATAATACCCAAGTAACTGTATCACAAATCAGCAATGTTTAGTTTTGTCAGAATAGCCTTTTAATTGTTATTGAAGCTGAGGAACATGTTTGATATTTACGTTCTTTTTGATGAACAGTTAAATTCCGTTCCTGTTATTTTCCCCAATCAATATATTCCCCAATAATACCCAAGTGATGGTATCACAAACCAGGAGCACTGTTTTTTTTTGTTTTTTTTTTTTGTCAGACAAGCCTTTTAAGTGTTATTACAGCAGATGAATATATTTGATATTTACGTTCTTTTTGTTTAACAGTTGCATTCCGTTCCTGTTATTTTCCCCAATCAATCTTTTCCCCAATAATATCCATGTGATGTCATACTTTTAAATGGAGTTAGACAAAAAAAAATGCTAAAGAAGGAAAAAGTTTTTTATGTTCAAAAACGTGCAGTTTTTGTTTAATTTGAAGAACAGAAAAGAAAAGAACTGGTCGTTATGTTTGTGACTGAGGGTCACATCTCAGCCGCAAAGGGTATTCAATTATTCGTTTAAAGTGAAAATGAAGTTTGACCTCCGCAAATGTTTAGTTTAAATATATTGCACTCACCGTTTATTTGGTAGAGGTTATACATTGCATTTTCTACATGACTTTTCGACGTGTATATTAGTTGGATAACTACTCATTTTAATGCAGTTAAAATACAGTTTTGAAATTTTCAATATTTTAAGATTTATTTTTAAAGGAAAATTTAGTTTACCAAACATTTCTATAAAATTAATGGGGGTGGGACACAGCATCATCAAAATTATCCAAACATATTTTGTTGCTCTAAAATGTTCCTTTTAATTGTTATCTATCGACACCAAAATTCAGAACACAGATCGGAGGAGTAGACACATACAGACACACTACATAACACGAACTCCCGTGAAGCGCTTACAGCTGCTTAACACAAGGAACCGTGAATATATTTAATAACATCAACCGTGAAACAAACACACAGAATAAATCATACATATTCCTGCGAATCGCTTAAAGCTGCATTAACACAAGGAACTGCAAATATTTATTTAAATTAAATAAGAGTGAAAAGTTCATCCAGACGGGAGTCGAACCCGGGACCCCTTGTTTAGCACACAAGTGCTCTACCACTGAGCTATCCGGACGACACCAACCTTCAGAAACTTTTTACTCAGAACACAGATCGGAGGAGTAGACACATACAGTAGTGTGTCTGTATGTGTCTACTTGAACTTTTCACTCTTATTTAATTTATATATATATATATATATATATATATATATATATATATATATATATATATATATATATATATATACATACAGAGAGAGATAATTCCCTCTTAAACCTTTCAGATTTATTTTTATCGCTAAGCATAACCAACTAAATTATATATAGAGATAAAAATAACTAGAGAAAGACATTTTTGCCGTTGAATTTTATAACTTAACCAGAATCGCGTATGGTATAACTCTATGACTACAAACACTGCCAAAATGTATACATACGTTAGGCAGACTTCTCAGATGATAAATAATCCGCCAACGATAGACTGGAGTTGGCGAAAAGAAAGCTAACATCAACGCCAAGTATAAGAAAACTTAGATTAATGAATTTTTGACCGAGAGCAGTTGCTCAAGTTCAGCCAATGACTGATTTATATCCGCTGCTAATGGCAAAGGATAGAAGTTTTTTTTCAAGTCTGTGTCTCGGTTTCTTTCACTCTGCTTTGAGTGAAAGTTGGTAGACCGTGGAAATCATTAGTTTGAAGCTTTTTCTGGAAGTAAGTTCTTTTCCTTATTGCAGATACGTGTCGGCCCCCTCTACATTATTGAATTAAGCGGATTCGCTGGAAATTTCGGAACAATTACGGATTTGGGTGTTTTGTTTTTGTGATTGGGGTGTATGGTTTGGTTTGGGCGATAAAAGGGAAGTTTTGTTTGCAGCTATCGGTAGCTTTTTGTAACTGTGATTGTTTGAAACTGGTAACCTATCTGATAATTGGGAGTGACATGAAAATGTGATGTTTTTTTAATCTTTAAAGATATAAAGAACTGTATTTCGCTACAGGTAAAAGTTACCTCTTTGTTTCTATATAGCAATATCTACCTGATATATATATATATATATATATATTTATATACATATATATATATTTATATACATAACGTTTCACTGTTTATTAGTTATTCACACTGTTAAAAATAGGTTTTCAAAAATTATTAAAATGTACTCACTTTTGATTACATTCGGTGCTTATCATAGCTTCGAATACTTAAGTTTCATAATTGAAAAAGTCGTGTACTCAAAAATGAGTAAAAATGAATAAAAACAGCAGTAGCTTGCCTTCATAAATCACTATCAACAAATATCGACAACTACAACTTAGACTTACCGGGAATCGAACTCAGGTCTGCAGCACCGCTGTTCAAAGTTATCCGTTAAGCTATCAAGGCGACGAGAAGAAGGTACAAACAGAAGTAATGTTAAAAAGGTGTGCCAAAAGAATGGGAAGTAAGATAATTGAATCGTAATAACTCAGTTTCCATTTAAACAATCGACATCAAATAATGTGGAAAACCATCTTCTGAACAACTATTTTAAGTTTGTCAGGTCGCTTTGTTAAGGAGACTTCAACAGAAGCTGAGATTATCAATATTAAATCACACTGCTCATTTTTCCGAAAGTACGATTAATTAAATTTGAGTACGTCATCGCTCATTTACGATGCAATTGCAAACAAAGAAAAACGAGTACGTTCATATACTCATTTTAAGCACATTTTTATTACAGGGTGTAAATGTCCCACCGTTCCCCCTTTATTCCCTAAACATCCCGTAGTCCATCAGAAATCAGAGTATCACGTGATCAGGGATCAGCCATCTTGAATCACTCGAACACCCCAAAGAAAAAGAAACCCTTAAAAAGAATCCCAAAAAATGGGGTCTAAGTTCCTTCAGAAACCCATTTTCTTGTTGTTAAGTTGATTACAGCAACGAGATTTTTCCCGGCCCTTTTTTTACTTCTCCCTTTCCCGTTTCTGCTTGGACTATTTTTCTCTCCCAAAACTCCCGGGAGTGTGAAAAGTTTTTCCCGGAATTAGCCCTCTCCCGGAGTGCTGGGTCCTTGGAGTCATTTTTAATCCTGATTTAGGACGTAATTTCATCGGCCAAGAGAGCCGGCCAGTTCGAGCACTTTCCCTATTGACTTTGCCATCGCCACATCATTCTCCCTTGGCCAGAGATTGATGAAAAATACTGGTTAGGGAGAGGTGGCGAGATATAGAGCTCTTCCGTGCAGGGAACTCTTGCAGCTCTTACGTACAGGGATCGGTTAGAGCTTTACGCAAAGAAGTCTTTGTATCTGATTGCTTTACATTTCTCTACATGTCTCGAGTTGTACTTGATATACTGGTTAATTCAACTATGTTTACACTTGACACTGTTAAAAATAGGTACTTAAGGGGGTCCGATACCTTCGAATTTTTTTTTTATTTTTATACTTGTACAATCCAATTTTTTTTCTCTTTCTAAATATGCATAAAAAACCATTTTAAGACGCTCAATATTTTTTTTAAATTGCACATTTATTTTTAAGTTAAAATTTTAGTAAATTTTTTAACAATTTTAAAATTCCTACTCCTTTTTTGTTTTTCAATATTTTGAAGCAATTTTTTTTATTTAAGATCTTGAATAATATGCAAATAGATGTATGCATTCAAATTTTTGACTCAGATACATCACTTTAAAAAAATAAAATATATTAGAAATTTTGGAAAAAAAATTGACGAAAAAAAATAAAATTCCATTTTAAGTGGTTTTAAAAAACAAATTATGGTAAAAATAGTAAATCTGAATGCATACATCAATTTAAAATATATTTATCTTGCTATACACACAAAAATTATGATTTTAAGTATAATATTAAAAAAGCCTTAGCATTTTTAGTGTTCATTAAATTTCAAAACCACGAACAGAGATATTTGTTTTTAAAGTTTACATATAGTGATACAACTATGTTATAGGAACACATCATTAATATAGTGTCTCTTTAAAACATTCATAACTAAAAAAGTAATAGGAATTTTTTGAAGCAGTTTTTTGTGAGTTATTAAGATAAGTTTGAATATTATTTTTTTAAATATAAAAAAAAATGACTTTTTTTGCGAATTTCGGGTATTGGACCCCCTTAAAAATAAATAAAATATACTCATTATTGATTACATCCGATGCTTATCATAGCTTGTTTTACTTGAAACTTTTTTAAAATCAGTTGCATGAGGTATAATAGAAACACTATGTTGCACTTTTAGGGTAATCCATTCCGACACTTAAGTCTATGACAAATAGCATTGCGAACACAACTTTTTCTTCGTTCGCTAGGATATTAGGCTTGTTTGAAATTTTTAATAAAAAATATGATTTTTTTTGTAAAGAATAATTATTTTAATACACATTCTATACAAATGAAATTTAGCCGCTATAAACATTTGAAACAATATTTTAATTTAATAATAAATATATCAATTGGCTTTTAAAAATGCTGACAAATTTATTTAAAATTATTCATAAACATGTATGTTGAATAAAAAAGACCTTGCTGCTAGGTTTGTACCGGACCCTGCAGTAGCTAAGGGCTGCCCTGGCTTATATAAATTATTAAAAATAAGTACTCAAAATAACGTAAAATGTACTTATTTTTTATTATTAGATGTTTATCATAGTTCCGAATACATTAGTTTCATTTATAAAAAAGACATGTACTCAAAAATGAGTAAAATGAAGTGAAAATGAGTAAAATGTACTGAAAATGAGTAAAAGAACAGTTGCTTGCTTACATAGGCTGCCTTTGTAAATCACTTTCAATAAATTTCATCAATTACAACCACGACTTACCGGGAATCGAACGAACCCAATCCTATCTACCTTATCGTCCACACCAAAGTTCAAAGTCTTATCCGTTGCACTATCACAGCGATGTGAAGAAGTTATACAGAAGTAATATTAAAAAGGCGTGGCAAAAGAGTGGGAAGTAAGATAATTGTGTCGTAATAATTCAGTTTCCATTTAAGCAGTCGACATTAAATAATGTGGAAAACCATCTTTTGAACGAATATTTTAAGGTTGTCAGTGCGCTTTGTCAAGATGGCTTGAACAGAAGTTGAAATTAGCAGTATTAAATCACACTGCTCATTAGGGTGGAGCGAAAAAACTTTTTTTTGAAATTCATGTTGCCTGAGTCATTATACGGTGCCAAACTCACTAGAACAAATTGTCACCAAATTTCAGCCCAAAATATTGCTATCTTGAGGTTCCACATCTCAAAAGAATGTTTATATATAGCCTTTTATATAAAAAAATGTCCTTTTATTTAATAAATAATTTCTATTAATTAATGTGTTAATTAAAATGATATTTAACATTAATTGTATGATAATTAATAGTAGTTAATTATGATTTAGTCAATAAATTACTTAATTAAAACTTTACTGTCAGATGTTAGCGCTATAAATTACTTTCGTACTCTACATAAAAAGCAAATTTACTTAATTTTAATAGATGGCAGCACGTGTTCTATTATGATAACTATTTTTACCATGACATAGTTGTCACGTGGATTCCATTTTCTGGGACAGTTTTACTCACGTTTGCTGATTTAATAAAGCATTTCCTCTGGATCAAAAATTATTTATTGTGAAAGGGGAATAAGAAAGATCCTTCAGTCAAAGATATCATCGAAATTGTTTCTTGGGATATTTCAAGAATTTGGAAGAAAGCCTTCTTGCCAGTGGTATAAATCATCAAGAAATTTTTCGACTTATAAGAAATTACAATGAAAAGTATAAAAATATGAAAAGAATATCAAAATCTCGAAGGGGGGCTAACAAAATTAGGAAATATTTCTTCGGCCAGCCAAATAGTACTTCATTTGATATTTCTTCATGCAAATGTTTGAATTATGAACAATGCAAGTGTTTTTTAAAGATTCATCGTATGGAGCGAAATTTTTTAACAGGTCAACGGCATGTATGAAAATGGCAATAGGGTCGATTGACATTTCTGTAATCCGAAAATTGAAGCGTATAAGAAAAAAACAACATAAAAGGCAAAAGCATGAGGCCAAAGCAAGAGAATACAAAACTAAAGCTTCTTATAAGTCTATTTCAGATTCAGCAGCGAACGTCATTCTAGGAGCTGATTCAGAATTAGAAGATATCCCTGAAGATGATGACGATTACGTTAGCCTCGAAGCCAAACGTCTGAAAGCAACTGATGATAAAACTCCCTTAACATCCAAGACAAGTTAGATGAAAATATCCTTGCTGCATTTAGCGGTTGCTTGTGATAGGACAGGAATATCAGATAGGTCAGCTGCTGTCATTGCGTCATCTGTGCTTCATGATGTAGGGATTGTATCTAAAGATATTCCGGCTAAAGTTATGGACAGGAATAAGCTGAGGAAGGAACGTCGAAAGTTACGGTCCCAGCTAGATTCTACACAAATACCGCAATTTTTGTATGCCCTCTACTTCGATGGAAGAAATGACAAGACTATTATGTATGAGAAGAAAGGGAATTCTTATACTACAGGACTACAGCTGTAGTAGAGCATATTACGCTCTTGTCAGAACCTGGTTCTGTTTATTTAGGACCGAAAGACGTCTGGACCACAAGAGTTTTCCGCAACAATAGGCAAATCTATGAAAACATGCAAAACTCTTGCCGTGGCAAATTTTGTCTCTAATCCAGTTGCTTTTCCCGAAATTGACAAAAAAGAACTCAGTACAGACCAAAAACACCTCTTCGACATTTATAGGCAGTATCATTGGGGGTATGCCTTCCAGAATTAGCAAACTGAAGACCCGGGAAGATGTCTCACTCAAGATGGCTCACTTCAGCCAACAGAATTCTTCGCCTTTACGTATCGACCGCCAAAGCAATAATGATGCTCCATCAGACTTTAAGCTCATGGTATAATATGTTATGAAAGTTTATGTGCCATCCTGGTTTGAAATAAAGAAAATCCCGAATGCCACACATGGAACACGTCACCTTAATGGAATGATAAAAAAAAGTTAATTATTTCCAGAAGACTTTAAGGCAATCGTTCACGAATTTATTCAGAGGAACTGTTATTTTGCTCATTCTGAGAATATTCTGTTAGCGATGCTAAATGAACGAGCACACATTCGAGAACTTGGCTTCAGAAGAATACTGAAATCAAGAAAAACTGACTTATTGGGGAAAATAAGATAATTTAATCTTCCCAATTTGAATTTAAAAGCAAATGACTATTTCGAGATGATTCACTATGACAATCCTTTGGAACCACCAGTTACCACGAACTTCAGCAACGAAGACATAACCAGATTGATCAGAAATGGTTCACAATTTGAACAGAGAAGCCATTCTCAAGCAGTGGCGAGGCATGTGAAACTGGAAACACAAGCATCATTGGCAACATGTGGTGTAGAAGCCGTCGGGGATGGATACTTCGCGGCGGAATAAAGTCACGAAACGAACTTCCGAAATTTGACACCCAGATGAACTTTTTTGGACCTCGTGTGAAATTTAAAAATAATGCGTGTTAATATGTTCATGTCTATTTTTTAATAATTAAAACCGTTTTGTAATCTGAAAATAAAATATGGTAAAAATTAAATTAAAATAAAAAAAAAATGATTTTTTTTATTGTTTGACTTTAATATTATATTTTATATCTCAATGTGGAACCTGAAGATGATGAACGATTCCGATTAAATTTTTTCACAGTGATTTTTTCACCAAATGGCACCATTTGTTGGGTCAGGAAACACTAAAATTTGAAATTTTTTTTTTTTCGCCCTTTTCACTCCACCCTACTGCTCATTTTTGCGAAAGTACGGTTGTTTAAATTTGAGTACACCCAGCAAAAAAAGTCAGCATAAAACCTTCATCAAAATTTTGAAATTGATGCAGGAAAACTGCAGTTTTTTTGAAGATCTATAAAATTAAAGGTTTTTGTTTCAATATCCTTCATAAAAACTGTAAAAACCTTCATAAAAACCTGCAAATAAACCTTCAATTTTTAATCATAAATAGAAAATGCAGTTATTTTAAAGGTTTTATGCAGGAAAATTAAAAACTTCAAAAAAACTGCAGTTTTTTGTTTCAATATCCTTTACAATACCTTCAAAAAACCTTCAATTTGAGAATTTTGACGAAGGTTTCATGCTGACTTTTTTCGCTGGGCAACACCGCTCATTTACGATGCAGTTGTACTTAAAGAAAAACGAGTACGTCCATGTACTCATTTTAAAGCAAATTTTTTTACAGTGTGTATTTCCACATTCTTCAAGTATTCTAAGTAATGCACAATTTATTTATTAATATTTTTTTTAAATAATGGATATATTTATCTAATATGGTAATTTCCTTAACCCTCTGACGGAGCTGAACGACTTAAGTCGTCTATGGTTTTACAGTTTGTTTTTCTAGCAATACACATCATATATATTATTTCAGTAGTAAGGATCCCTTTTGCGTTTCTCACACGTAACAAATCTTAAGATGTGAGATGTAAAAAAAGGGAATTTCTCAGAGCAGTGACGAATTGTACTTTTGTTTCATGAATATTAATATTTTTTTTTTAAATACGTTTAAAATAATAAGTTTTCAAGCACTTTTTAAATGAGCCGTTAATAGTGCTGTCATCTTCAAGTAGACTTTAAACCGTTGAACTTTTTTTTATATCTTAGCTATCAAACATTCACAAATATCTTTGTTGGGCGGAGGGGGGGGGGGGGGTTGATGCTACAATTATTGCATGGGCATGTTAGTATGTATTATTTTTGTAGTAAAAGTCCCTTTTACGGCCCTTCTACCCAAGGGATCTTCACACATGAGGAATCAAAAGAAAGACAATTTTCAAGTGCAGTGACGAATTGTACGTTTGTTTCATGAATATTAATGTGTTTTTTTTTAAATGCGTTTAAAAATAATTAGTTTTCAAGCAGTTTTTAAACGAGCCGTTGATAGTGCTGTCATCTTCAAGTAGACTTTACACCGTTAAAATCTTTTTTTTTATATTTTAGCTATAAAAAAATCGGAAATATCTTTGTGGGGAGGGGGGGGGGGAGTGTTCATGCTCCAATTATTGCATGGGCATGTTAGTATGTATTATTTTTGTAGTAAAGGTCCTTTTTACGGCCCTTCTACTCAATGGATCTCAACACATGAGGTATCAAAAGAAAGAAAATTTTCAAGAGCAGTGACAAATTGTACGTTTATCCCATAAATATCAAAAGGTTTTTTAATTCATTTAAAACTGTTTTTTTAATGAAACAAACCGTTGATAACGCTGCCATCCACAAAAGAGCAGAAGCGTTAAAATTTCATGATTTTTTTTTTTTTGCTATAAGATATAAGCTAATATATTATTTCGCCATTTCATGTTTGTGGGAGGGGGGGGGGGAGGTGCTCATGCGATAATTGTCGCACCAACAGGAAATTTATAAAAATATTCGATGTTGAAATATTTGTCAAATCTAAAACGTAAGGATGTTTCTTCAACGCCATATCTTTTTAAAAAAATAATAAAAGTTAAAATATATTTATAAATATATAATACATGCATTGAAAATATGAGGAGCGTAAATCCAAACCAAATGTGTCAAAAAATATAAATAAAATAAATAAGCTTTGACTTTTACAAAAATGGATCAACTCTATCCGTTTTCGCAAAATAAATTTAGTATGTCTAAAAAATCTCTCTTTCATTTTAAAATTTAAAAATCCTGAAGTTCATAGATATACATGTATCTACCATACGATTTTGCGGTTTTCTGGGATTTGCTATTGAACTGATATGTTTGGTTTTCCATGCACGTTTCTCATATAAACTATATTGCATGGAAAACAACTTTTTTACATTTTCCTAAACGTTCAGAGGTTCAATAATTTATATTTAAATATACGAAAACCTTTTCTACCGTCGTCTATAGGAACAAATAGATATAGTAATATTCTAAAAAGGCATCTTATTTGAAAAATAAAAACACATTTTCAATGTGTTTTAATTATTTCCATAATATTTAATATTGTTATAATATCTAATAATAAGGTAAAATTCTCTATCGACTTTGTCATTGGCACATTATTCTTCCTTGGCCAGAAATTGAAGGAAAATGCTGTTTTGAAGGAATTACCCAGATATACCGCAATATCTTACATATCTTACGTGCTCAATCATAATGAGTTTTAGGGTGCATTAGGTTAAGTTTTTTTATGATGTTTTTAAACCTTCTACTTTAGCTGAATACTTGAAAATTATTATTAGCTAAATTATTGTGATATTAGTTAAATAATTTATTAAATTATTAGTTAAATTATTGTGTTATTAGTTAAATAATTTACTAAATTATTAGTTAAATAATTTATTAAATTTTTAGTTAAATAATTTATTAAATTATTAGTTAAATAATTTATTAAATTATTAGTTAAATAATTTATTAGTTAAATTAGTGTGTTATTAGTTAAATAATTTATTAGTTAAATTAGTGTGTTATTAGTTAAATAATTTATTAGTTAAATTAGTGTGTTATTAGTTAAATAATTTATTAAATTATTAGTTAAATTATTGTGTTATTAGTTAAATAATTTATTAAATTATTAGTTAAATTATTGTGTTATTAGTTAAATATTTTTTTTAATTATTAGTTAAATAATTTATTAAACTATTAGTTAAATAATTTATTAAACTATTAGTTAAATAATTTATTAAACTATTAGTTAAATAATTTATTAAACTATTAGTTAAATAATTTATTAAACTATTAGTTAAATAATTTATTAGTTAAATAATTTATTAGTTAAATAATTTATTAGTTAAATAATTTATTAGTTAAATAATTTATTAGTTAAATAATTTATTAAATTATTAGTTAAATTTTTATGTTATTAGTAAAATAATTTATTAAATTATTAGTTAAATTTTTATGTTATTAGTAAAATAATTTATTAAATTATTAGTTAAATAATTTATTAGTTAAATAATTTATTAGTTAAATAATTTATTAGTTAAATAATTTATTAAATTATTAGTTAAATTTTTATGTTATTAGTAAAATAATTTATTAAATTATTAGTTAAATTTTTATGTTATTAGTAAAATAATTTATTAAATTATTAGTTAAATTATTGTGCTATTAGTTAAATAATTTATAAAATTATTAGTTAAATTATTGTGTTATTAGTTAAATAAGTTATTAAATTATTAGTTATATTATTGTGTGTTATGGTAATTGATTGTGATTATTTTTTTATTGTATATTTTTGCAAAAATGGGTTAATGTTATTAGTAAAATAATTTATTAAATTATTAGTTAAATTATTGTGCTATTAGTTAAATAATTTATAAAATTATTAGTTAAATTATTGTGTTATTAGTTAAATAAGTTATTAAATTATTAGTTATATTATTGTGTGTTATGGTAATAGATTTTGATTATTTTTTTATTGTATATTTTTGCAAAAATGAGTATTATTTTCTAACATGCTAAGCAATATGGATTTCGTTAGGTGAAAATTTAAATATGCAGTAAAAACCGACCGGCACGGCGTTGCTCTGGTTCAATCTATATAGTTAGTTTTATTCTAAAAGGAACATCTGTTAATTTACAGAAAAACAACAATTTTTTTAATTTTATTTACGAATGTGAAGAATTTAAAATTCCTTATTATTATTTGCTCTATTATTCAAGAATCCTATTTGTATGTTTAACTATAATTTTTACTGTGTAGTTTCATTGACACGGCATCTGACTAGTGATTGGAGGATCTCGAGTTCGATTTATGGTTTGATTAACCGAAGACTGTAGAGGGAATGAAAGTATATAAATCTCTAGTGGCTGAAAAGTTCTCATGTTGACTGTGGTGTGGAAATGTAGAAAATTCGATGCCAACTCAAGTGTTGCTCTTATCATCTGACTGTGGTTAAAAGTGGCAGCGTGTCTTTTTGGAATAGATTCCGAAGCTACAAAAATTATCGATTGTATAGCTCTAGTGTGACATTAATACATCCAAACATTACGAATTAGAAATTATTTAATATGTGCATCAAACTTAATGGTTTTAAATTGAGAACATAATTTCAAAAACAATATTTAGTACATGTATGAAGATCATATACATTATGTCTATAATATAAATCTATTTAATGTTTCTACACATGACGAATCTTAACCCTTTACACTCCGATGTCGCCTCTCATGCGCCAACATAACGACTTGTTCTTTTGGTTCCTTGTTCTTTAAAATAAAGAGAAAGTTGTGATCTTATGTTTAAAAATCATCGATTATTTTTCAAATTCTTCTCTTGCAGATCCGAAACATATTACGATTTTCTCCCCTCTATGATCATAAAAAATTGTGGGTAAAAGAACAGAAAAAGGAATAACTGTTCCGTGGAAAGAACGCAATGTCAAAGATGTTCGCGATTGCAAAGGGTTAACAAGTGAGATATCGAAAGAAAGAGAATTTTGCGGAGCACTGATAAATTGTACCCATACTCAAATATCATTGGTTTGTTTAAAAAATGCATTTAAAAGAAATATTGCATAAACACATATTTAAAAATTATTTCCAAAATATAGCTATAACGTGCCTTTGTCGTTAGTGCGCGGGACTTCGGACCAAGAGGTCGCGGTTTCGAGTCACGGAACTCCAGTTTCTCGTCACGAGTTCCCAACCCGAGGCGAGCCCCAGTTGCTCAGTTGGTAAGGCGTTCAGCTACTAATCAGAGGATTGGTGGATCGAATCCGGGAAATTGACTTAACAAAAAAAAGTAAAAAAGTAGTGATCTTGCGATCGGGGGGTTGCCAGCTTCGCTACAAAAATACTAGAAAGTCGTCCAGATCATCCAACAAATTATACTGGCTTGTATACGGGACTGGTGCACGATAAATCTGATCGGGGTCCAATGTCCTAACGCCTATTGGGTCGCGTCGGGTGCCAGTTCAGGTGTTGTCCTCGTCATCTGACCATGGTTCTAAAATAACGAGGTGCATGTATGAATGTGTGTGTGAATGTGTATGTGTTCCCGGGTCTTTCCTTCGAGATTGACCCCGAACCGTCGCCAATAGCCCACTGTGCAGCTCTAGTGTGACGTTATTTAACAAAACCAAACCCAACCCGAGGCCAAACGGCTAGTTTATTTTTAATGGAAATAATTGTCTCACAAAATAAATATTTCTACAAATCCAACTACGTCACCCATTCACATGATTTATCTTTTAGAAGATCAGAAAATAGGAATTTTAAAAAGAACAACAGTAACTCTTTCCAGATCCTCTGCACTCTCACATCTCTTTAGTGTTATTGCTTTCGTGGAAAATCAAGACTGAAAAGCATAGGCGACAGTAAAATTGGATATGGGGAAAATGCGTCGCAGCTTTGGAACTCTTCGTTATTTCATGCGTCCTGTGGGATGCTCAGATGATGACACGTCCTTTCTTTTTATCCTATATGACGAGAACTTCATTTTGGGATGTCTATTTTTCTCTTTTAGAAATCTTATTAAGTTTTCGGTTCTTTTTCGTTTTTGATTGTATTGCAATTTAGTTTCAGTGTGTCTTGTCGCGAGTGCTGACTGTTTGGGATAATAGACGAATGGGATACATTTTTTTAACTAAGGGAATTGGGACGTTTTCTGTTAGGGAATGAAATGTCAGTTTTTCTTCGACAATTATTTGTTGCATCTCAAAACTTACAGATGATTTACGGTACAACTAAATTATATATTTCAATGGATGTCTTAGTCGCGATCAGTGGCGGCCCGTGGTCGGGGAAATGCCAGTATTGCCGAAGTCACCTGAATTCCCCCCCCCCTTATTTTCCACAACCCATACATGAACGGAAATTCTTTATCATTTACTACTCAAATCAAAGTTTCCTTTCAATTTTTACAAAATGATAACATGCGAAAAAAATAGAAAACACTTACTTATTTTTTTAAAATTAAAGAAATCCTCCTTTCTTTGAAACATGCGAATCGGTCAATTTTAATATTAACTTAAATAAAAAAACAACAGCAGGACCATGTCCTGAAACAACAGCACGCAGTAAATTTATCACAAAAACCATTTCCGTTTGGAGATTTTCTCGTGAGTTATCGTTTCACCCACCCATCCCAGCGTTTCACGGACAAGCCAATCAGCATATCGCATCTCAAGTGCAACTAAAACAAGAAAATTCATTTCGGCTGTACCTTCTCACAAATGCAGTGCATTAGCACGGGGAGGAATCTCCATACTACGTAGAGGTTGCCATGGCAACGATGCAGCCGATTTCGAATTTCGCTTTTTGGCTGCAGTTTTGATTGAATGGAGTTTTTCCTCCTCCTGAATTGTGCATTACGGTAACAGGCTTGCTATTTATCGGAGATTTTGTTTACTACCATAACAATTTCATTTTCAATTCTAATCTTCATTTAAGAAAATTAGTAAAATATCTGATTTTAGTTTTAAAATACTGAATTTAGGTGCAGCCCGGCTGTACTTGCTATAGTGGACGGGCCGCCACTGGTCGGGATTCAAACCCATACCCATAGTCTGGCCTCACTACTTCAAGAAAATGCAAACAAAACTAAAATCGAAAAAAAGGCACAACATGGGAAAGGAAAGACCATATAAAAAGCGAATAAATTTTACTTATTTTCGAGTACCTATTTTTAACAGTGTAAACAGCTATATTTATCATTTTATCGAATGGTGTGGGTCCTAGTTCAAGAGGTTGTTTAACACCAAACCTACCACGCGCGGTCAAATGACCGTTTTTGAAATTTCGTTTAGAATTTCTTGTATACAACGTTACTGTATCGCCATGTAACTTATTGACTTTTCCTATAATATACATACAACCCATTTTTCAATATTCACAACTTTCTTTATTCTTTACTTTCCGAAAAAAAATTATAGGATGTCTAGTCTACCACGAACGGTCATTTGACCATTTGAACAATTCATGTTATTTACGACTATATTCTTTGGAAAGCGCACTCCTGAAATTGTTTTACGAGTCCACAATGTAATTGTGGATCTACAGTGTTGTGGTAATCCAGCCATCTGGGCACCAAGCGTCCTGCGGGCCAACCAGGCAACGCTGTACAGACCCCATCGGCCCAACCAGGCGGCACGGGTGCAGACCGACTCACGGCAGGCGGCGCTGACGGCAACGAAAAATGTGCAATACAAAATACTGTAATTTGTAAAAAATGTGCTGAAAATGCATAAATGTAAATAAAACTTTTCTAAATAGAAAAAAAAATATTTTGTTTACTATCCAATTGGCTAAAATCTCTTTCTATATTAAGATACATATTTTTTCTTGAAGCGGTCATTTGACCGCTCATGGTAGGATTAGGTATACATGAAATGTCGGTAGGTTTAGTGTTAATAATGTGTTTCATGTTAATCCACGAAACATTTTAGACAAGTCGAGTTGCAAACTTTTAGAGATTTTATCTCGAATCTCTGTTTTTTGACTTAAACCACTTGATAACCAACTCGCCTATATTAAAAAGTACAGATGTAAAAAAAAAATCACATGCAAAAAGTTTTAATGAGAAGGTCAAAAACTTCTTCCATAGCGATTTATTAAATAAATATGTATTTTAATCTTTTTAGTTCAACATACGGAAAATCCTGAAGAGATTTTTTTTTTCAGTAGTGTATAAGTGTTTGGGAATTAAGTTATTTCCACTCACCGAAAGTGAATCGCGCGTGAAAAAAATATTTTAATTAAAGAAAAATAATCGGATACATTTAAAAACTGGAATCTTCGCCACTTAAGCTTCAGTAATTTCAAAGTAAACTGCAGCAAATAAACGAAAGTTGAAGTTGAAGGGAAAAAAAACCGGATGCAAAAAACGATTGAAAAACTACCTCAATAACGGTCTTGTTACACTTTCCGCTTCAGTAACTTTAAAAGGATTTTTTAACCATACCAGATTTAAGTACTGTAAAAAATACTTTAAAATGTTTCCGAAATGGCCTAAAGAGGTTTGGAACAAGTTTCCTTAATTATTATAGCGTTAAATAAATTTTAAAAAACGACGCGTTATTTTTAATACTAGTGTGACCAAGACTTATTTTTATAAGCAAAAAATCAGGATTTAAGTTGTTTACTATAAATATTATTTATGGTATTTGTAAATTTCTATAATCAGACAAATGAAGGGGGTAGAGGAACACATTTGACTTTTTTCTTCAATTTTGCAGATTTATTATAATTTTTTCTACACATGTGTGCATAGCATATTAACATAATCACATAGTCAACCATATAAAAAATATATAAATTTTCTTTTTAAAAATAAAAATATTACAAAAAAAAGTCTTTCTTATTTTTGATATCCCAAGAAAATATTTTCTGAGAAACTATATATTTGCCTTTTAAAAACAAAATATTGTGTTAAACAAACTATCTTTGCTGTTTTTGTTAATTAGAATTTTTTTTTGCGAAATATATAAATAAAAATATAAATAAATGAAATACAATTAAAACCCAAATCTGCAAAAGTCTATTCATACGTCTGTAGTATATATTTTGACGTTATTTAATCAATTTAATTTTTTTAATAACAAAAAAAAGTAAAGAAAGAATAGTGTTTTTTAAAGAAGTATATTTAAGCTTAAAAACGTAAAAAATATTATTTTTGATTTTTGATTATTATTCTGAAAAATATATTCTAATAATGCAAAAAATGGTATTTCTGAATTCATTAATAAAAAAATTAGGATTTGGGACTCGAGTCCCCCTTAAACAATTCCAAGCAAAAATAATGTATGTTATCTTGTGTAATCAATCTACTTCTTTTAAAATGGAGTAGGCCGTGTCTTTCGAGACAGTCACAGCTTTCTAAGGCGTGTAACGTCAACCTCAAGTAAATGCCACCTATTTGGAATGCGAACAAATCGCTGCAAGTTTTCTTTGTAGTCTTTCGTTTCTAGAACGACTTTTGACAGCGTCAGGCAAGCGTAAAATAGATGCAACCGCGCCAAAGTTTTATACGGGTTCATCATTTCCTTACATATTTTTTAGTTACAGACATGTTTTCATTGCTATCTACTTAACTGTACATGCATCACGGCACCAATTTAAAAAAAGAAATTACACATCAAAAGTGACATTTTACATTTTCAAGAAGCCAAGGATTGTAGAACAGAAAATAGAGTGTATTGTCTATGAAAAAGTATTTGCTATGATTACGGTACAAGTATTTTGAAGACTCTTTAAGGGGACATGGTACCAAGTAAACTTATGGTTTTTGAACGTTTTAATAACAATTTTATAGGAAATTATTTAAATTTATAAAAAAGAAAATATTTTTAACACAAAAACTTCATAACTTAACTGTACATGCATCCCGGCACCAATTTAAAAAAAAAGTTATACATCAAAAGTGACATTTTACATTTTACATTTATAAGAAGCCAAGCATTGTAGAACAGAAAATAGAGTGTATTGTCTATGAAAAAGTATTTGCTATGATTACGGTACAAGTATTTTGAAGACTCTTTAAAGGGACGGAGCCCCAGTTGCTCAGTTGGTAAGGCGTTCAGCTACTAATTAGAGGATTGGTGGTTCGAATCCGGGAAATGGACTTGACATAGAAAAGTAAAAAAGTAGTGATCTTGCGATCGGAGGGTTGCCAGCTTCGCTACAAAAATACTAGAAAGTCGTCCAGAATATCCAACAAATTATACTGGCGTGTATACGGGACTGGTGCACGATAAATCTGATCGGGGTCCAAAGTCCCGACGTCTATTGAAGGCGTTGGGTGCCAGTTCAGGTGTTTCCTCGTCATCTGACCATGGTTCTAAAATAACGAGGTGCATGTATGAATGTGTGTGTGAATGTGTATGTGTTCCCGGGTCTTTCCTTCGAGATTGACCCCGAACCGTCGTCAATAGCCCACTGTGCAGCTCTAGTGCGACGTTAATTAACAAAACCAAACCAAACTTTAAAGGGACGTGGTACCAAGTAAACTTATGATTTTTGAACGTTTTAATAACAATTTTAATGTATATTATTTAAATTTTTAAAAAAGAAAATATTTTTAACACAAAAACTTTATAACTTAACTGTACAGGCATCCCGGCACCAATTTAAAAAAATGTTACACATCAAAAGTGACAGTTTACATTTTTAAGAAGCCAAGGATTGTCGAACAGAAAATAGAGTGTATTGTCTATGAAAAAGTATTTGCTAAGATTACGGTACAAGTATTTTGAAGACTCTTTAAAGGGACTTGGTACCAAGTAAACTTTTAATTTTTGAATTTTTTTTAATAACAATTTTAATGTATATTATTAAAATTTTTAAAAAATAAAAAAATATTTTTAACACTAAAACTTCATAATTGAACGGGCAAGTGGAAAAAAGTTTTTTTTGACAAAAATCATTTTCCAAGATAAACAACTTTTTCAGTGACAACTATCTTGAAAAAAATGGTCGCTTTTCGTTGGGCATCCACTATATGTCACCAAAGAAAAAATTGAATCTAAACTTTTTTTCTATTTATCGACCGCGAGCGTGATTAGTGGTGGCAGGTTAAGAAAATTGGCACGTTTTGACACATTTGGCATTTAGGTTTGCTTAATGAAATAAAAAAAATCAAGTGAAACATATACTAGTTACTGCTCTGTATCTGCCTAAAGAAATCTAGCAGAACCATACAATTTTAAGGTAAGACGCATATGTACTTAAAGCTTTCATTAACATCAAAATTAGACTTTTTTAAAAAAATTTTAGTTAATCACTTCTTTTATTAGCCCCTTCAATTGTTTGTACTTTTTTTTATTTTAACCTTTTTGAATTTTTGAAAGATTTTTTAAACTTAAAGGTTTTTTTAAACGTTTATATTTTTTCACCAACAATTTTTTCAGATCATATGAAGTATAATACAGAAGAAATGGTATTAAGATATTTTTATACACTAGATAGTCATTCATAATAATACTTAAAAATTAATATTTTTCCTTAAACTCAATTTGTTTTACTTTAGTACTTTTTTTTTTCAAAACTACTACACATAGAGCTAATTCCCATGCCAAATTATAATATACACATATTTTCTAATTTGCTTAAAATATTCTCCATTTCTACATAAATAATAAAAAGCCTAGGAGTTTCGTAAAACTTAATATCAAGAAAAACAAAACACTAAGAAAAACAATTTAAAGCTTTCGTTCCTTGAAAACAATGCCTGTCAATCTAGCTTAAAATCTTAGCCAACTCATTAAAAAATATAGATACAATTCTAGAATTTTTCAAAAATATTTAGAAGATTTTAAACTATAATTTTAACAAATAAAAAATATCGCAAATTTTGCAATTTTTTGGGGTACTGCATATAGAGATTTTAATAGTATATGTTTAATTAGTAGTAATTTTTTTCTTTTTAGTGATTCAATTAATGAAAATACTTTTATTTATATATCGTTATTTTTTGTTTAAAAATTCTCATTAAAAAATTAAGTGCACCTAACATGCAGTTTCACTAAAATGAAAAAAAAAACTTATTTAAAAAAATAAACTGAAATTTCAAAAATACTTTTTTTACTTTTCCGAATAACCGGTAAAAATGTAATTATCTAATATTAAATTTATACGCATTACAACTTTTTTGGTGCCAATTTACAAACACATATCTAAACTGTACATTCATTTTACAAAGAAATTTAATTAAAAAATAATATTAAATATTTACCTGTTGTTAATTTTTGTTCTTTCATTTTTAATGCATTTTTACTTGTAGTCATTATTTCTATTTTTTAAATTAATTTTAATAATCTTTTCACCCAAAAATATTACAACCCCCACAAATTAAAAGAAAACAATACTTTTGTATTTTTGTAGTCTGCCAAAGACTACATCTTCTTCAGTAAATAATAGACACATCCTATGCTTTTGACAGCTCCTCAGCACTTTAAGATCTTGGTTTATGTCAGCTTAGCCCAAACATCTCGCTCTGTGACAAGTCATCTACTCCGCTCTAAAAACTTGCTTGGCAGGAGATTAACAACTCAATCGGTACTCTACCCTGATCTACGCAGCTCTTGGGTGTTGTTCAACTGGAAGTAGAGTACTCGCAGAACAAATGACAATTGAAACGCGTAAAACAAATATTTTTAGCTGCGTTTGTGCTACTAAATGCGTACGACTAAAAAATAAAATACATGACCGCGTTAGACGAAAAGAAATTGAGTTTACAAACTATTTTGTAGAAGTAATCATCGCTGTTATGTCTATTGTTAGGCATGTTATTCGGAATCTGTATCACTTGATCACAAGTTCATAAAAATATGGAAAAATATTTTATTGCTTGAAAAAGTAGTTCATTTAATTTTGAATTTAAAGGTTTGGTTTGGTTTGTTTAAATAACGTCGCACTAGAGCTGCACAATGGGCTATTGGCGACGTTTCGGGGCCTATCTCGAAGGAAAGTCCCGGGAACGATGCCTCGTATTTTTGAACCATGGTCAGATGACGGGGACAACACCTGAAATGGCACCCGACGCAACCCAATAGGCTCTAGGACATTGGACCCCGATCAGATTTATCGTGCACCAGTCCCGTATACAAGCCAGTATAATTTGTTGGATGTTCTGGACGATTTTCTAGTATTTTTGTAGCGAAGCAGGCAACCCTCCGATTGCAAGATCACTACTTTTTTTTATTTTTCTTTGTCAAGTCCATCGCACGGATTCGAACCACCAATCCTTTGATTAGTAGCTGAACGCCTTATCCACTGAGCAATTGAATCTAAAGACTCATAAACTTATATTTCTATGTTAAGTATAACTAATTCTTTTTGGCGAATCAATTTTGAGCTTCGGTACAAGATTGACTAAATACGTATTTTTAAACTCATTTTTCCCAGTCATGACTTTTATTAAGTTTGATCAAAATTAAATTAATATATTTTCAGATCTATTTGAAGAAACTGCACTAACTTGGCTACAGTGTATTTACAAACATATTACTTTAATTTGTCTTTAGGAATTAGTAGTATATAAATTATATATTTTTAGTATTTTTTAAAAAACAGTTTGACCAATGAAAGAAGTGATTATTTTTCAATTATTACTCAAAACAATTCTTTCGCTAATAAATCCTCTAAAGAGCGTTTGTTAAACGGATTCTTTGTTTATTTAAATGCAAAATTATACTTTTTGAGAAAATATTCTTTTGACTTATCATATATGAAAAAGGTAATTTTTTGTAATTTTTTTTAAAGTTATAAATTTTTTAAATATTTAAACATGCGATTACATTAATATAATTTGCACACATATGTAAAAAAAAATAATGAAATCTGTAAAATTAAGAAAAAAATCAAATGTTTTCCATTACCCCTTAATTAAAATGTATATTGTTTATCCAGAAGAAATGTTTAACGAGCCTGCAATCATCACGTTTTAAAACCAAATAAGACTTAATTACTTTTCAAACTTACTTGTTTTATTTAATTGATGTTGACAATGCTTTTCTAATAATCATTTTTTCTTTGCCTACTTGAGTTTTCCTCATTTTCTCATTTATTTGAACAGAAAAAAAGTAAGCATAAAACTTTCATTAAAATTGTGAACCTAAGGGTTTTTGAAAGTTTTATAAAGGAATTTGAAACAAAAAAGAACTGAATCTTTTTGTTGTTAGTTTTTAATTATTTATGAACGATATTGAAGTAAAAACCTTTAATTTCCTAGATCTTAAAAAAAATTAATTCGTCTTACATACGCCTAAAACCTTCATAAAACCGTCATTCACCTAAAACCTTCAATTTCACAATTTTGATAATGGTTTTATGCTGACTGTTTTGATGGAAAATTACTTCGTTAAATTTATTTCATATTTATTTCTAAAATAATTTTTTCTTACTTTTAAAAAAATAAAAATAGTAGCACACTATGACTACCTTTGGTTAAAGATTTTAATACTACAATAAATGTCAAAAAATGATTTTTTTAATTCAATGAATGCAGAAGGAATACTTTTTATTATGCGTTGCTGTTATTTCTTCCCTCCAAATATTTGTTGTTATAGTCATTTTTCTGATTCATTACATTTTAAAGGATTTCTTAAAAGTAACCCACAGTCACCACTTTCGGGTAACAAACTAACAGCATGCTTTTTTATTTTCCTGTTCATCAAAATAGTCGAGAGCAGCATGTTCTTAAGTTTTAAAATCGTCGTTATTTTGTTAGTTTATTCTTTCGTTAAACTCCGACTGATTATCTTTGCCACGTACAAGCCCCAAACATCTCTGAAATATCTGCAACACATTTCTAACATCCGCCTAAATCCCTAGAACTTTAAAAAGAACTAAAACGAGAGTAACTATTCTGTAAAAAGAAAGTAAATATCAAATAATATCTAGCAGTTCAAAGTGTTAATATTTTAGAATAAATTTCCATGGATAAGCGAATTCAGATTCTCCTTTTCCAACTCAACTGATTCATTCTGTATGTAAAGTTCCACATAAAAGTCTCAACATATCTGAAATGTCTGCAACACATTTCCAACATCCGCCTAAATCCCTAGGACTTTAAAAAGAACTGAAACGGGAATAACTATTCCTGTGAAAAGAACGTAAATATCAAATAATTTCTAGCAGTTCAAAGGGTTAATATTTTAGAATAACTTTTCCACGGATAAGCGTGTTCGGATTCTCCATTTCCAACTCAACTGATTCATTCTATATGTAAATTTAATTAATTAAAAGTGACCAATTAAGGAAAGTTCTAATTGCAACATCTGCCTAAATCCCGTTTGAAATTGGGAGTTTATAAGAAGGAAATGGTAATAGCATTTACCCCATTAAGATGATGACTCTATTAATACCAAACAGAAAATGCAGAAAATTGCGAGTGTTAGAATAATCTTCCACGCTTACCGGGGATGGTCTAATTTTCCCATAAGAAACTAAATGTTATGATTTGGCTATTAAGGTGAATTAAATTATTTACGCATTCATTACTCTAAATGTACGAGGTTATTTAATGAATGTAATTATATTTATTATTTTAGATTGGTTTACGTATAATTTCGTTAAGCTTTCAACTCGATTTGATATATTATAAGAACCTAAAAATACATGGAAGTATGATGTATCATTTCCTTTTTATGGTATACTTAATCAGAATCTAATTATGGTACAATTTTCATACTAAGTCTCAATAACTTTTTTTATGTTTTGATGTATGCATTCAGAAATGTATTAACGGGAGTGGAAATAAAAAATTCTTCAAAATATCTTGTTTGAGATTTTTGCATATTTTTATTCTCCAGTTAGTTAACTTCCGTTAAAATGTCATATTTTTATTTTCACTCTAATTAGAAGGTACTGATATGTAATAAAAAATATTTGTTTACACTCTTGTTAACAGGTAACATTACTCTTGTTCAAACCATTTTTTCTCAAATGTGATTTTTTGTATTATACAGGGTGGTGCAAAATGAACTTTATGGTTTATATGCTTTATAAACTTTTTTATTTATTATTGCATTTTTTTTCCTTTTGCTTCAGAAATGTGTAAAGAAGGCTTGGGGAATTTGAAATGGAACAGTACGCAATAGAACAACGCACAAAAATTATTGAATTTTATTTTTCAAACGGAAACTCAGTTATTCTGACGTAGTGTGCATATCGTCGATATTTTAATGTGCGGACTGGACCCTCAGTGCCAACAATAAATCGCCTGGTTGCAAATTTTCAGCAACAAGGTTCAGTAAGGAACCAACAACTGAAAAACTATATTCGTAATGAAATCCGTGCCATAACCCCTGACATTTTGCGAAAAGTTATGCAACATGTGTTGGAAAGGGCACAACTTTGTGAAGTGGAAAACGGGCGACACCTGCGAGACGTCTTTTTCACGTTTAATTTAACAATATTCTCCATTCATATGCTGTATTTGGACAAAATAATGTTAAAAATTTATTCAAAAATAAAAAAGTTATAAAGCATTTAATCCATAACGTTAATTTTGCACCACCTTGTATTTACCTTTTTAGTATTAACCAATTTTCCTGCATAAAACTCTTTAGCCCGTTTTAAAAAAGACCTGCATTGTTACGAATTTTAAGGGTGCGGTTGCTGATATTCTTTTTTTTTTCCTGAAATAGTAGTATTTTTTGTCAAATTCAAATCAGTTTTGATACAATGTGTTAAAAATACTGTAGATCCCGCATTAATGAAAACCTTGCTTTAAAAAAAAATATTATTTTAGTAGATATATGTTTTAAAATTTAACCCTATTCTTTTAATTAGAAACATTATCCAATGGATTATATTTTCGACACATTTCTTTTTTAAATATATTTATTTAATGTAGACGGCTTCCAAATAAATCACTCAATATTTTATATTCCGAAACCATTTCAAAATAATATTTTTAAGAATTTAAAAATTATGTGTATTGCATGAAAACCAGCAATATACGGGTGTTTAAATATATCCTCATAACTATTTCTCACGAAACAGACGCTTACTAAATGCTCCGAAATTAAAGATTTCGTCAAACTGAGGAAATTCAAGTTGTCGTTTTTTCACAAAATTTATTTCATCAAAAATGAGGACGATTTCAAATAAATAACAATGGCTCAAATCGGACCACGGATTTTTTGGTTCGAAGTCAGGTTCGCTACAAACTGTGCCAAAAAAGCTCTTTTGAATATACATATGAGAATCGAAATTGATATGATACCACAGCCAAGGAATTGGAGTCGTTAATTTTTTTTTTTAATTCCTGTGTCCTCAAAAGTCAAGTAATTCAATGACATGACGAAACGATTATTAAAATTGACGAAAGTAGTCTTGACGATCACTGAATGCTTTAAAATGAGAGTGTTTTTTCTGAGAGTGGGCACGTTAAAAAATTATTTATGTAAAATATCTGCATCCCCAGCAAAAACAGTTAGTATAGAACCTTCATGAAAATTTTGAAATTGAAAGTTTTATGCAGAAAAACTGCAGTGTTTTGAAGATCTTAAAAGTTCTTGTTTCAATACCTTTCATAAAACCTGTAAAAAAACCTTCGAAAAATCCTGCAAAAAAAACCCTTCAATTTTTAATCATGAACCGAAAATACAGATATTTTAAAGGTTTTATGCAGAAAAGCTACAGACATAAAAAAACTACATTTTTTTTGTTTCAATATAATTTATAAAACATTTAAAAAATCTTCAATTTGATAATTTTAATGAAAGTCTTATGCTAAATATTTTTGCTGTGTCCTATTATATATTTATCGTCAACATATTATAAAATATATGAATAATAATATTTAACTCTTTGCACTCCGATATCGCCTCTCAGGCGCCAACATAATAACCAGTTATTCTCTTTCTCTGTTCTTTAAAATAAACAAGAACAGCGTGATCTTGTGTTTAGAACATCAATCCTCTTTTCAACTTGTTCTCTTGCAAATACAAAACAGATCAGGATTTTTATCCCTTAAAAAATATGTGGAAAAGAACGTAAAGAGGAATAACTGTTCCATAGAAAACAACACAAATCGCAAAGTGTTCTTAAAGTGCTAAGGGTTAATATATGTTTTAAAATTATTTTTACTCCCCAACTAGTTAGATATCTTAATTTGCGTATCCAATCTAAGAACTGTTTCCAACAGCGTTTTTCCCAGTCTCCCAACTCAGCATTTTAAACCCACTCGGAAGTTGACAGCCCCTCGATTAATTTGGATAGCACTTCATTCCGAGGAATGCACCCAAAGAATGTTCACACTTTCTTAATTTTCTCTTCATTATTTATCCCTGCGCAAAGTATAGGTTCAAATGTCGATGTCGCCTCTCAGGCGCCAACATAACGACCAGTTATTTTGTTTCCCTGTTCTTTAAAATAAACGAGAACAGCATGATGTTGTGTTTAGAACATCAATCTTTTTTTCAATTTGTTCTCTTGCAAATACAAAACAGATCAAGATTTTTTTCCCTTTATGAGTATAAAAAAAAAATATGTGGAAAAGAACGTAAATAGGAATAACTGTTCCATAGAAAGAATACAAATCGCAAAGTGTTCTTGGAGTGAAAAGGGTTAATATATGTTTTAAAATTATTTTTACTCCCCAACTAGTTAGATATCTTAATTTGCGTATCCAATCTAAGAACTGCTTCCAACAGCGTTTTTCCCAGTCTCCCAACTCAGCATTTTAAAGCCACTCGGAAGTTGACAGCCCCTCGATTAATTTGGATAGCACTTCATTCCGAGGAATGCACCCAAAGAATGTTCACACTTTCTTAATTTTCTCTTCATTATTTATCCCTGCGCAAAGTATAGGTTCAAGCATTCCACACTTTAACGAACACCGGCTCTGAGATGACGGGCGTTTTAATTAAAGCCCCACGACTTTCCGCCCCGCGCCGCTGTAATGACATTTGCGTAATGCTTATTCAAATTGCACGATGTCATCGTTATGATGCTGGATCATTTGCATCGCTTTGGGGAAGCGACTGATTTTTATTTCAATTTTTAGAGTCGTTTAGTGAGATATTTTTACAGCTCAACACGTGTAGAATGTGGGATTTTTTACGATTTTTTTTTTGGAGTTGGGAAAGAATAATTTTATATTTTCATAGCGAAGGAATGGGGGAATTATGCCGTTATAGTTGTGTGTTTTTTATTTGAGAGTCGTTATTGTCTCTTTTTAAATGAATTCAGCAACAATGTGCGATTTTAATTTTGTTCTTTATTTTTTTTTATCGGTATTAAGATTTAAAAAAATGGAGTTATTTGTTTGAAAGACAGTAGTTACAAATTGCTGTAGCTTCTTAATGTGATGTGAAAACTTATTTTTTAAGAAAGGCATCTAAGATGGGATAGTTTTTATTACAAACAATTATTAAGTTATAATATTGCACATACTTATCTAATTCGTTATTTTTCCCAAAGAATCTTAGGTTTATTTAAAGATTTATAAAATATATATTGGTATAGATTTGCCAATAATAATTTATACTTTTAAGAATGTAAAGGATAACGTAAGAATGTAACGGAGGAAAAAAAATAGAATTATTTGTTTGAAAGACAGTAGTTACAAATTGCTATAGTTTCTTAATGTGATGTGAAAACTCATTTTTTAAGGAATACATCTAAGATGGGGTAGTTTTTATTGCAAACAATTATTTAGTTACTTATCTAATTCGTTATTTTTCCAAATAATTTACGCTTTATTTAAAGATTTATAAAATATATATTGGTGTAGATTTGCCAATCATAAATTATAGTTTTTTAAGAATGTAACGGAGAAATTAATGGAGTTATTGGTTTGAAAGACAGTAGTTACAATAGCTGTAGTTTCTTAACGTGATGTGAAAACTTATTTTTTAAGGAAGACGTCTAAGATGGGATAGTTTTAATGTAAACAATTATTTAGTTACTTATATAATTCGTTATTTTTCCCAAATAATTTTCGCTTTATTTAAAGATTTGAAAAATATATATTAGTGAAGATTTGACAATAATAAATTATAGTTTTTTAAGAATGTAATGGAGAAAAAAATAGAGTTATTTGTTTGAAAGACAGTAGTTACAAATTGCTGTAGTTTCTTAATATGACGTGAAAACTCATTTTTTAAGGAAGACGTCTAAGATGGGATAGTTTTAATGCATACAACTATTTATTTACTTATCTAATTAGTTATTTTTCCCAAAGAATCTTAGCTTTCTAATTCGATTCAAGATTTATAAAATATCTAATGGTGTACATTTGCCAATAATAAATTATAGTTTTTTAAGAATGTAACGGAGAAAAAAAAATGGAGTTATTTGTTTGAAAAACAGTATTTACAATAGCTGTAGTTTCTTAATGTGATGTGAAAACTCCTTTTCTAAGGAAGACATCATAGATGGAATAGTTTTTATTACAAACAATTATTTAGTTACTTATCTAATTCGTTATTTTTCTCAAATAATCTTCGTTTTATTTAAAGATTTACAAAATATTTATTGGTGTAGATTTACCAATAATAATTCATAACTTTTTAAGAATGTAACTCTAAAGTGGTAGTTTTTAATTGAATAGCTTGATGTTAAAACGGGACTTTTACTTAGGAAAATTATAACAGAAGTCCACTTTTAAGTTCATGCGATTCAATTAGGATATAATTAAAAATATATTTAATGCAGTGAACTTTCACTAAAAGCATATTTAAATTTTAAAATTCGATAATAAATGTTGTGCAAACCGGTGAATATTGTTTTTTAATAAATATTAACTTTTCACAATCATTGCATAATTGAATTATCTACTATTTGAAATTACAGAAATTTACATTTAATTTATTTTATAATGGCTACTAATCTGCCGTAATAAGAAATAACTCCAACGAGCAAAACTTTACAGGAAACATAAAAACAAAAATTGGAAAGATGCGTAAAATAATTGGAATTTCAATAACGTACGATACCTTTATTTGGGTTTAACAAAAAGAAACCTCTTAAAAATGGCTTAAAAAATATTTTTAAACTATAGGAAATTATTTTTTTAATGAATATTATAATAAATGGAACATGATTCATCATATGAATCTTCAAATATAAATTCTGAAATCGATGTTAGATCTAAACATGTATTTAAAGTATATTTAAGGATATTCAACAATCTAAAAATACCTAATATAAAAACGTTTAATAAAAATAAATTTTGAAAATTTCATTTAGATAAATTATCTTAATGACTAACGCAAATTATAAACTTTAGAATAAAGAATCGGGGTCAGATTGACTAATTACAGCAATTGAAACCATCGAAGTGGATATAATTGAAGATGCCCAAACTTCAAAATCACTCTCACTTTATTTCTTCAAGATTGCTGTGCTAGAATCTTCTTGGATAATTTGGTAATCTCTTTTTTTACTTCCATTCCACGTAATCTACATCCATTCCGAATACGGAAATTATAATCATTAATTCTTCAAATCTCAGTTATTGTCTCTCCGATTCTTTTCCCCTCTATAGTTCCCCCTTTAGTAATTCAACCCAAACTTTAAAATCACCACTGGGGTCTCTGTTGATATGTTTCAAGCAGCCAACCTATAATTTAAGCCTCTTCTCTAGTCTCCCGGTCGCAAATACGTCGTTTAACTGTCACAAACACGTCGCGCAAACGTCGTTTATACGTCGCAAACACGTCGTTTATAGGTCGCCGGTCGCCAGAGACTCAGAGTAACCCAGTCATTTGTGACTTTCCACTTTTCTTGGAGCTATGTCGGATTTAAAACTGCATGGACTTACATTTTACGGGGCTTATCGGTTCTTCCCCGCGGATTCGCACTGTCCGTTCCAAGTCCTGGAGTAATTCATCAGGAAAGTCCCGCTTAACTTTGTTCATCTCACCGTTGCCCGTGGGAAAAGAACACGTAGGATGAAACGAAACAATAGGGCTTACAGATGAATTTTATCGCACTTTTTTTTGTTAACTATAAGATAGCATTGTTTAAAGGTATTCCCTCGGTAACGCTATTTATTTGATGAGATTTTTATTAGATGGTTGAAAGGGCACTTAAATATTTTATTTCTATCGACTGTACTGGATTAAATTTGGTATATAAATATATAGATATTTTGTTATTTCAACAGAATTTTTATTTTTTATACGGTGTATTTGTGATCAATCTGAAGCTGATCAACTCAAAAAAAATAACATATTTGTATTACACGCATTTCTTCTGTATAGCATAATAACTGCAATTTTTAATCATTATAAATAAGCGAAATATAACTCATTGAAAATATATAAATTAATCAAATAAGTAATCTATAAAAGAGTCTTAAATATTTTATTTCTATCAACTGTACTGGATTAAATTTGGTATATAAATATATAGATATTTTGTTATTTCAACAGAATTTTTATACGGTATTTGTGATCAATCTGAAGTCGATCAACTCAAAACAACATGTTTGTATTACACGCATTTCTTCTGTATGACATAATAACTGCCATTTTTAATCGTTATAAATAAGCGAAATATAACTCATTAAAATATATAAATTAATCAAATAAGTAATCTATTAAAGAGTCTTAATTTATATTTTAGATAAAGACATTAGACATTAAACTCACAAATTTAATTCTTACATATGATTAATACGATTTGAATATAAAATATGAAAAACATTTATATAGCCATTTCAATTATAGAAAAGATGGTTGGTTAATTGGCTGTATCGTTCTGTCAGAATTGCACCAAATCGCACCGATACAATAACCTGATTTCAACAAACTATATTTCCTAAACATTAAATAGTTTTTTTAATGCATATCATCATGTATATGTATAAAGAAAAGTGCCTGTGTTTTTTTGTACAAATCTACAGTTTTATGAGAACATGATGAAATTTTGCACACTTGACCTTCAAAAAAAAGAGGAAGGCCACTGTCTACATCAGATTTCATAAAACCATCCACATCACATTTTCCACCACTTAAAGCAGAAATAAGTTCTTACTAAAACCACCAGATGGAGCCAAGGTGAAGAAATCGGCTAACACTCTACGTAACCCTACAAACAAATTCTGAAACTTTTTCTTCCATTGCAGTTTTTTTCAAAGTAGGGAATTCTGCTAAAAATTTCAGAAAATTTGCAGATGTATTTTTAAAGAAAAAGTTTAGATTTTTTTGCTGGGTTAGCCCTTGCAACGCTGAGAACTTCAGGTAGTTATTTATATAAATCGAATTGTTTATGAAAATTTATAAAACTTTTATTAATTTTTCTTTGAATTATGGAATAACCCATTTTTAAATTCATACACTGGTTGATTGATTCATTTATTGATACGTTATCTTCTTAAAAATATTTAAAAAGCTAAAACAACGTTGGAACAAGAGAGCATGACTGATTGAGAGTTTTTTAAAAAGTTTTTACAACTTTTTATCACCTTAAAATAGGTACTTAGGTAAATGTAAACAATGGTTCTATTCACCCCAAAAATTACTAAATAGAATTAAATATTCATGATAAATTAACAGAAAATAATAAAAAATATATACTAATATATTATAAAAGGTATGACATTAGGTGAGGTCTATCAAAAATGCATTAACATATATTGCTAAAACGTGTTGTAAATGGGATCCAATCAGTGATGCTAGGAATACACTATAGTAGTTTATATGTACAGCCTATCAGCTGTACATATATAAACTACCTTTGACGTCGCAGTTTGCGCCCTTTTTAGTCCAATGGTGAATTAATTTGATCTTCCAATAACAGAAATTAAATAATATTTTTATAAATATTTTTTGCGTTTAAAAGGGTAAGGGTTTGCCGCAACTACTCTTTGCGCGAAACTGCTTCTATTCACCCGATTCCATAGTAAATAAAAATAAAATTCATAATAAGTATGCAAAATACTTAAAGTTCCGACTAAGAACACCACCTAAAACTTCCCAACTAAAATTCCTCATTTTATTGACGCTAAGATCGATGTTCCTTTCAAAGCCAAGAGCACCACCGCACGTATTATCGGAATACGTATTAACTTCCCAATTTGGCACTGTTCCTCAGTCCAATTCCAAAGCCCCTGTCTCCTCTTAAATAATTATATACACGTCCTCTGTAAAGTCATAATACAACAGTAGAGCACGGGAAGGTGAGAGGAGCCGTATTCTTTCACAGGATCACAGTTCGAGTCTGGTGTCGTGCGAAGCTAAAAGGCTTAGGATATGCCTGTTAACTAAGTGGATGGCCATGACGTGCACAGGGGGAATTTAATTAGGATATGGTAAGTTACCCAAGTTTTGAGACGGGAATTGTGATAGGAATTGCAATGGACTTGTTAACGAGATATGTTGGAGACTTAGAAAGGATATTGAGGATTAGATTTGGTGTTGATAGTTGGATTTGATGGTGATATTTTACATCCATAAAGTTGTCAATTTGATTTGCATATATATTCGTAATATTTTTAGCATAAGACTATTTTGTTCTAGTTCCCCGATTTTTATGATTATTTTTGATTGGATTTTTTAGCATAAGACTATCTTGTTCTAGTTCCCCGATTTTTTATGATTATTTTTTATTAGATGTTTTAGCATAAGACTATCTTATTCTAGTTCCCTGATTTTTATGATTATACTATTTGATTGGAATTTTTTTAGCATAAGAATATCTTGTTCAAGTTCCCCGATTTTTATGATTATTTTGTATTGGATTTTGTAGCATAAGACTATCTTGTTCTAGTTCCCCGATTTTTATGATTATTTTTGATTGAATTTTTTAGCATAAGACTATCTTGTTCTAGTTCCCCGATTTTTATGATTATTTTTGATTGAATTTTTTAGCATAAGACTATCTTGTTCTAATTCCCCGATTGTTATGATTATTTTTGATTGAATTTTTTAGCATAAGACTACTTTGTTCTAGTTCCCCGATTTTTATTATTATTTTTGATTGAATTTTTTAGCATAAGACTATCTTGTTTAAGTTCCCCGATTGTTATGATTATTTTTGATTGAATTTTTTAGCAAAAGACTATTTTGTTCTAGTTCCCCGATTTTTATTATTATTTTTGATTGAATATTTTAGCATAAGACTATCTTGTTCTAGTTCCCCGATGTTTATGATTATTTTTTATTGGATAATGCAAGACAACATTAAAAAAATACAAAACAATCCGCATTGAATTTTACAGAAACATTTTTTAAGCGACATTTTTTACTAATTTCTCCGATTTGGGAAGCCTTTATGTCAGATTACTGAAATCTCCAAATATTCATTTTACTTATTATTAATACTTCTTCTAACTGGTTCCAATCCACAAAAACATATCTGAATTTTGAAAGTTAAATTCAAATGTTAGTAATTAACTCATTAAACAATTACAATAATTTTTTTTACTACTATTTTTTTTAGTACTTTTCCCCGTAATGATTATTAATTTTTTAGACAAATGAGAAAACTAAACAGTTTCGTATTCTCATGTCTGTTCATCCAATATTTACGTTTTTGTAGGTCTATCTGCGCACTGTTAAAAATTATTTCTATATTGCATCAACATTTGGTACCCATTTAGCTGCAACCATTATTTGGTGCTCAGTTTCACCATTTTACGGCTACCACGGATATCATTTAGTGATGAAACGTTGCACCAAAATAGCTACCCCCTATTAAAATTTAGATTAGACCAAATATTCTCATATTTTACAATCCGATCACAATATCAATAATTTGTTTCTTATCTTTGTCACCTCTGATTACCAGCTGAACGCCTTTACCCACTGAGCAACTGGGCCAAAGTATCCCTGGCTGTGGGTTTGTTGATGTAGATTCAGCGAAGGTGTCGGTTGCAGTTTAGGAGATTGCACGATTTTTTGGTAAAAGTTGTGCTATTCTCGATCAAAGATTTTTGGTTCAACGTAAATTGCACCATAATAATGTGAAAGTTGCTGCAGAGCACTAATATATGGTACAACTTTTAACTGACATTTTTAACAGTGTACGACCGAAGCCTCTTTATGCGTGCTTAATTATTCGCCAATCAATTATAAACACTTTTATATAATTTCTTATATACATTCTTTCCAAAAAATATTTTTATACGTCTATGTCTGGTTTGCTCATACGTGCTCAATGGTAAACCCGCAACATATAAAAATAATAAAATTTGCTACCGATTCATCCATTTTGCTAGCTTCTTATGTATTAAAGTTCTAGAGCAACAGAAAGTTAAATATTTACTACATAACTCGTTTATATATTATAAGTTTATTTTCTTGTGATATCAAATATTCTATACCAGATTATATAAAATATTACGTAATAGCAATGTTCTAAAAGTTTATATACAAGTCTGGAAAATACTGTTTCGCTTTATCTTTAACTCAATATAAAGGTAAATCTAAAGGGATCAAAAGATAAATATGAATAAAGTCTGGTATATATAATTGTACGAATAACTTTCAAGAATTTATTTTCTTTATCTTGTAGTCATATAATATTTTCAGAAACCTATTTGAAATTTGTTCATAACAAAAAAAATTAAGTCACTGCCTAAATAATGTAATACATTTATTTCCATCTGATGCAATTTTATTACCCGGTGTGTTTATAGAAGTGGTGTGGAACATTGCTCGTTATTACATAAGAGCACACTATTGGTTTTTTCATAATTTACATATTTAAATTAGTAACAGACTACTTTCTAACATAAAAAATACACACTAAAAATAATTTATATATGAACTGATGAGTTTACATAAAAAATGCTTGTAGATAACCCACTTTGAATGTACGTAGATTTATGCATACTATATGTATACATTTATAACTTTAAAAGATATGCCATAGTACCCACTTTGATATAAGGCGGCATATAAAAGTTTTTTTTTACATTATAGGTTCATGCATATAATCATAATGTAAAGGAAATGTTAAAAAATTGCTAATTTTTTTTTCTCCATAAAACGATGATTATAAATACTTAAAAAAATGTGTACAAAATTTCAAAAAGAAAGAAAACATATGTTTTCTTAGATGTTTATTATCTGTCTACGCATGAAATGAATAGCTTTTTTAAATTAAATTATAAATTATTGTTTTACGAATTATTAAACATAAAAATTTGAATATTTCTTAGGTTGTGAACTTAAAATAAGTTTTTGAAAACAATTAAAACCCAGATCTGCAAAAGTCTATTCATACGCATGTAGTATATACTTTGACGTTACTTAATTAAATTTTTTTAAAAACATCAAAAAATGAAAGAGGAGTAGTGCTTTAATAAAAGTCTATTTCAGTTTAAAAAACGCAAAAAAACACACATTTTTAAAATATTTTTTTGTTTTTGATTATTGTTCAAAAAAAGATGTTCCAATAATACAAAAAATATGGTATTTCTAAATTCATTAATAAAAAAGTTAGGATTTGGGGCTCGGGTCTCCCTTAAGACTTTTCACTCCAAGAACATCTTTGACATTTGCGTTCTTTCTGCGGAACAGTTGTTGTTCTTTCTGTTATTTTTTCCCAGAATATTTGTATGCTCATAGTAGGAAAAAAATCAAAACCTGTTTTGGATCTGCAAGATAAGTTAAAAAATTATGCTGTTTAAACACAAGATCATGCTGTTTTCATTTATTTTAATCCTTTGCACTCCGATGTCGCCTCTCAGGCGCCAACATAACGACTTGTTCTTTTGGTTCCCTGTTCTTTAAAATAAACGAGAACGGCGTGATCTTGTGTTTAAAAAAATCGCCTTTTATTTCAAATTGTTCTCTTGCAGATCCGAAACATATTACGATTTTCTCCCCTTTATGAGCATAAAATTGTGGGTAAAAGAACAGATTAGGAATAACTGTTCCGTGGAAAGAGCGCAATGTCAAAGATGTTCGCGGACTGCAAAGGATTAAAGAACTGGGTGCTAAGAGAACTGGTAGTTATGTTGTGACTTGAGAAGAGACAGAGGAGTATAAAGAAGTAAGAATATTTCCGATGCGAATCAATCATTTTTTAAATGAACTCAAAGGGGGGGGGGGGGGGATGTTATAACCTGTTCTTTCGTTACTTGTTCAAATAAATATGTTCTTGAGTTTGTAAAATAAGCCACTTAATCTTAGCTTACTAACACCAAGTGATTTTTTAAATAAAACTTCTTTAGGCCAGTGAATCTGAATGACCTGGACGCGGAAATCAAACATGAAGCGGCAGGATGTGTAGTGCATGCGTACAAGTGAACTACAAGTTTAAGTTGGTGTCGTTGCGTCATCTGTTGTGTGCTACTTGTTTTTGTACGGTTTATTCGTTAAAATAATATGTTAAATGAAGACGAAAGAAATTTCATTTCAACCGAGCACTTATGTGGATGAGCCACACGGTTTTCTGTTGTGTTCGCTACAAGTAATTTTTAGCAAATTTTGTTTAAATAACGATCTGTTATTTTGTTTAAATAATATGTTATTTTGTATAAATTACCTTTTATTTTGTTTAAATAACGACCTGTTATTTTGTTCAAATAACCTTTTATTTTGTTTAAATAACGACCGCATGTTATTTTGTTTAAAAAGCATGTTATTTTGTTTAAATAACATGCTATTTTGTTTAAATAACATGCTATTTTGTTTAAATATGTTATTTTGTTTAAATAACATGCTATTTTGTTTAAATATCATGTTATTTTGTTTAAATATCATGTTATTTTGTTTAAATATCATGTTATTTTGTTTAAATAACCTTATATTTTGTTTAAATAACGACCTGTTTTTTTAACGAACTGTTATGTCGTTCAAATAACGGCTTGTTATTTTGTTTAAATTACTACCTGTTATTTTGTTTAAATAACTATATGTTATTTTTATTATTCTACAGCACCAAAAATTTCAAGAAAAACCATAGAAACAGAGTTAACTATTCCGAAAAAATGAACGCAACGTTCTTAAATGCAAGGGTTAGATTCCCAAGCTTTCTATCACAATCTGACCAAATCCTCAAAACAACCTTGACCTAATTGACGAACAACCGAGCAATGTCCAAAGTCCCTTCCATCCATACAAGTCAAATGTGACATCCCAGTGTAGCCTGATCGTATCCATATACTAAGAATGCATCCTACGCTCACCAAGCATTTATAAATGAATTCAAGAGGGTCGACATTATCGATTTGTCGTCGGACATCGCTAGGTAGCCATTATACGACTTGATTGATGTCCTGGTGGCAGAAGAAGTAAAGGGGTTACAGGACTTGCAAAAGGCCCCAAGTCACGCTGGCGTTACTTCGCTGGAGCTCATGAATAAAACATCGCCTGCATCGCGGATCGTGTTAGATATATATCCTTTTTGCTGTGACTTTTAGCGTCCAAATGGCCACTTGATGGAAATGGTCAAAGAGATGGGGGCTTGTTCGGGAGTTAGAGGGGATTGGGTAAGCTTGGGATGGGGTTTTCGGAGGATTGGATGCAGTTTCGGTAGATTCAATTATAGATTGTTAAAATTTAATTTATTTACCAAGCGTATTATATGGGTCATTATTGGTTTAATTAATTTACTGTTGTTTCCAATATGGGGTCTATTACAGGGTCCTTAATAGTCAGTGGAGGTTTTTATAATTAAAACATGTATATAAAATCATGTCATTTGCACCTAGACTATTTACAAAAATAAATACTAATCAGCAGTTGTGTTAATTGGTAAATTACCATTAATTATTAATTAGTTAATTAGACATCGTTAATTATTTATAACTTGTTAATTACCTAATACTTGCATAAATTTCATATGCAACAATTTATTTTTTATTTTAAATAAAGATTAATTAACTTAATTTTCATAAAATATACATTTTTTCTAAAGAATTTTAGTAAAATATTTTGGCTTGAATCCTCTGATCCTCTTCCTTACCTATGCAGGTTAATGCAACAAAACAACCAAATATACAGACTTTTAAAATGCGTTTGCAATTTGGCTGGGTTGCCCAGAAGCCAATTTTCAATCGAAACATATAAAAAATTTATAATATCAACCCTAAAAATTCACGATTCATTACCCAACCCCAAGCTAACAAAAATAAACTTTCCAACCATTAGTGACCCATACATCAATCACACACCCCTCTGAAATTTCTAGCACCAAAAACCATCACGCTATACCAACATCAGTTCCTCAATGCATAACAGCTAATAAATTAACGGCAGGGCCCCTCACAACATCAAAATGAACTGATTCCCCCTCACTCTATTATGCAAAAAAAGCCTCTAAGTTAATGGTTTTCGGGAAATCCCGTTCTAGTCCAACAACCGCGCTACCTGGAAGCTAGGAAGATTCTTTTTATTTCCAGACGCATCTGCGAGCAGCTAATGAAGCAATATCCATCCAATAGCAGCGACCTGGTTGCCGAGCTTCCAGGTTGCGTTGTTGGACCATCTGGTGCAGGCCGACATTCGCATGGCGGAAGGCCGCCATCTAAAAATGATCGCTCGTAGTATTAATCACTTCTATTAAATTAATTTACGCATGTGACGATCTCGTTGTGGGTTTTTTTTAAGCCGATTTTTCAGTTGTTGGTTTATCGGGTATTTGGAGATGGAGAGTTGCCTAATGAGCATTTGAAGAGGTTATTTTTATATAAAGTGGTGATAAAAATGACTGAAAATATTTGGAGGAAATTTCGATACGACGTGTTTGATTATTTGGTTTGCCAGTTATTATTAAACATTATAATACCACAAACTGCACTATGAAAAACAAGAAATAAGTAAAAATTGCCATGGTATTTCGATGAACATCATTATTATCTGACTGTGTCAGAATGAAAATATGCCGATGGCAAAAAGCATAATAAGTGTATGTCTAATTTTTGGCTCACATGAAATTTGCTATCAATGCAAAGAAGTAGTCTACTTCTTTCCTCCTGCACAAAAATTGTATGTCCCTTCACAATAACAATTTTTTGGTGCAGGTTTAAAGTTCGGCCCAAGTATGAAAAGGCCAAAGTTCGAAATCTTCTTTTTGCGTTTTCCGAATGTTTACAAAAGTAGACATACAATGATTGGGCTTTTGGCTATCGGCATTCTTAGGGTGTGTACTAGTACATATATTTACGAGTTTTATTTTGAGTAATATCAAAAAGGATTGATTTATTCGAACTTTTTTCCAACTATTGTTCAGAAACATGAGAATTATTCCATAACTGAAATTGTTGTTTAGCCCTTAAATGCATTAAGAGTTATTTTACGATTTCTATTGATAATTATTTGTGGTCTTCAACTAATAAAATATCGTCTCACTAATTCAATTACTAGATAACTTCATTGGAAATTACGGAATTGTATGCAACTACATATAATATATGCAGTAGAACTTTAATTATCCGAACTCTGGCTTTCTGGATCAAACAAAGCGGATCTCCAATTATCTGGATTCGAAACAATTTGAGGAAAAAAAATCAACAAAATCCATATTTTTAAAGTTTTTTATCGGTTAATAATATTGTTTTTAATAGTCATTAAATTACATAACAGAATAAGGCAAAATTCGTTTTTTTACAAAGAAATATTTTTTTAATTCCTCAATTATTCGGATATTTGATTATCCGGATGGAATCAGATCACAAATGATCCGGATAATTGAATTTTTACTGTATATGTAATTGAATGCAATGCTATAATATTCCTATGGAGTTATATAGTTGTACTATAAGTACAATGATATGAATTTTAGGTTCTGGAACTTTTTAACTTTATCTAAGCGATACGTAACTTTCTAGTTACAAATTAAATTAAAAATCATTTAAAAAAACTAATGATAAGATTTTTTCTATTATCCATTAACCATAAATAATTTTAAATCAAATATTTAATAATTTTTTTTT